>WJEZ01001023.1:0-20606 GCA_009869925.1 Thalassaphorura encarpata | reverse complement strand
TTTTGAATAAAATGAATTATTCTAGAATTTGACCGAGGTACGTTGACCTCGAGGTCCTTTTGCTCAAGGTGCTTTCGCTCGAGGTGCTTTTGCTCGAGGTCTATTTGTTCGAGGTGCATTGACCGAGGTGCATTTTTCCGAGGTGCTTTTGTTCGAGGTGGAATGACGTGGAACCTAACACACAACACAAGGACTTTTATGAATGTATACACACAGATTTATTTACTTAACGTTATGCTTGCCTTTTTGGAAAAATAAAGGCCTAATGCTTTATTATGTTTTATAGGTTCACTAGTTCCCAGAAAGTAATTTATGATTATACGCATCAGTTATATAAAAACAAAGGGAGGAAATAGTTGGAAAATGGGAGAGACAAAAATGTAAATTAGAATTTGCAAGTAAACCCATTAGAGCAGAGCAGCCTAAGGTGTACATGAAAAACGAGAACTGAGTAAACAATATTCAGTTACAGACGACAGTGTCGTTATTTAAAGTTATTATGCTCCAATTTTTCAGCCGCCGGCCGTGGGCTACCGGCTTTACTAGTATGAAGTTTAATTCGGCCATAATTGTTGAACTACTTAAATGAATAGAGAGCTAGAACTAAAATCATTAATTACTCGTCGAGTCTAATAATTATAATTACTTTGCTTGGTGTAGAATGTTTTATGTTTTGTACGATTTATAATTTTCAATACAAGCGAATGTTTGTGTCACTGAAGATAAGAATAATACGATAATGATAGGATGATCTTCTTGAAGAAATTTTTAACTGAAAACCATACTTTTATTATTTAATATAAAAAAGGGCAGTTACACGAGTGTGTCTACGAAACAAAATTGTTTTAAAAATGGAACACGTATTGCTTCATTCTCTGAAGAACTGTTCTGTCAAAGTGGACAGAGTAGGGTGTAGGCACGTGCGTTTTACGACTCATTCGACGAAGGTTCACTAGGAATCCAGACAAGGCTATCCACTTTTTGTGCTTGTTCCAGTTAAACTCAATTGACCCAGTGCAATATAAAGAGCAGTACAATTGAACATACACTGGAGAAAAGATGATTTGGACGACTTGAGGACAAAAGAAGAAAACTCACGAAATTGACTTGAAAACAGGCGCTTTTATACATAAATCTAATATTTTGGAATCAGAATGAATTTAGTTCATCAATGCGTAGTGAAAATATATTTGGTCTATCCAGTTAACTATGAGCCATATCGCTATTTTAAGAGATAACTACTTCATGTGTTTTGATGTTATTAATACGGATACAGTGCTTCAACTCTTTCACTTTCTAAATGCTACGTGTCGTGCAAGAAATGTATTTACTGAACTCATCGAAGCAGCGGATCTGTGATGAACTCTTCTAGTGTTAATAAAACTAACTTGTTATTATACTAACACTGTCTGTATGGGTTACGGCTGAATCGGACAATAAATGACATTTGATTTGATTTGATTTGATATCGCTATTTTAAAAAACTTATTATAGTCGTACCTTTTGTCAACTCATGATCCGATAAATTGGAATCAATTTTACAAGCTTCGCTCCTCGCAAGCACGCTCACGGACAAGAATGATTTTTACCAGGAAAACTGATATCACATTTTCGTTCCAGCACCTACAGCTACCAACTCACAGAAAAACAAAGGTTGAGTAGCACATGCCTAGCATACAATGGAAATTGAGAGTTGATTGTCTTTAATTAGGAGACATGGAATACTAATATCATTCATTTTTTCCTTGTGGTATTAATAATATAGGATTTCCCATACATGCAATGCATAAATTTTCGGCGTATGAAATCCATTTTATTTGTATCTGCACCCCTGAAAGCTACCCAGTTCTAGTGATAGCCGAGTTTAATTGAATCCTACATCCTAGAGTCTCAATCTCATGGAACTGAATCCCTCGAAGGTTTCATGATCAAGTTATATAAAACTTTTTAAACCAAAATGTCTCAATAGTATTATTTGGTGCTGAGGAGATTTCCATTACAAGATCATCATCAGAACAAAATTCCACCCTGAGAGAAATGATGTTTTTATAAAACTAAATTCTTATAAAAACTATCTCTTCGGACATTCGTACAAATTTTTCTTATAAGTGACTTCTGAATGGAGGAAGTTCAACTTTGACGAAACAAAAGAAAATGTATCAGAGAGAACCTAGCGCGGAGTACATGAAAGTGAGTGGATAAAATGGAATCCGCCTTAGTCCTCGATCGGGTTTGGTGAGTGTCCTCAGGGGACGAGAAGTTAACTTTTATATGATCGAACCAGAGAAGTATAATCCATTGGAGAACTTTCATAAACATTTGAAGTCCTATGAATCCGTAAAAAGAGGAGGAACATTTATAGATTATAATGGTGAAAGAAGAATCAGTGAAAGGAAAGAACAAATTCGTATAAACTGACATTTTTGTTCTTAACCCACAAAAGACGAGATAAAAGATACACATTCATGGAAATAATTTAAGAAAACTGTCATGTTGGTGTAGTCTGAATTTATGGATGATCACCATTTAGAGGATCCTAGAGATCACATGAGCAGATTTCTTGGTCATATTTATTTATGAGTGGATGTTTGTGAGTTGATCTGTGGATTTTACCTTGGCATAGACTAGGAAATGCAAAGGAGTCACCTCATTAGGAAGAAGAATGGAAGCTTACTTGAGTCAGAATTTGATAGCCAACAACTGTTTGCTCTGCAGACGGAAATGACATGGTAGAAGTTGAGCTTAAAATGTGTCTCTACTGGTAAATCCTTTCCTCACATTTTCATTGCCTGAGCGTCGTTGTGGGTTGGCCACGGGTAGACAAGTTGGTCCTTGGCCCATACTGGTAGACTGGTAGCCCTGTCAGGACAAGAGTTTATTACAGGGATGCTCACTATGATAGGATTAAGGAACCCATCTACTTTCCTTCTTCTGTTCTAAGCGAACAACGGGAATTACATTGGATAAGGAAAGTCCTATGAGTTATCTGACGAGGACGTTAATTCAACTCTATATATAATCTACCTGCCCCAAGAGTCGAGGGAATATATGTGTTGAGGGAATGAGAAGTTTATGTGTGGGATTCTCTAGGTTAAAGACACCCAAGGACTTAACCCACTCTCCTCGACAACACTAACGTTGCCCAATCTAAGATTAAGTTAATTCCTTTGATTGTTGGACGGGGAGACGCGATTAGATAGGAAGAGACAAACGAAGGGTGGAACTCACGCAAAACAGCTCTCTATCCTCTTGACTTTTCCCCACTCCTGTCACGAATAACACAATTAAACATAATGAAGTTATTCAACTTGACTTTTCTCAAAGTCGGCCTCCAAATCCTTCCTTTCCGCTCTGGATATCCACTCCGTTCCGCACGTTCACTTCCTAAGCTATGTCTCACATCAAATGACTTTTCTTTATCTCAACAGCACATGTACTTTCCCATCCCACTGAATTCCCAATTAGCTAGTTACCATACTCAAAATATAATTTATTACTCAACGCTATCAAAAAACTTATTTCTTTTCCTTCACTTCTGCTACAATAAAACATGCAAATATCTTGAAAAGAATCCCGAATTATAATTACGTGCCAATTTTAAGCTAAGTTAATCCAGACGTTGATTCCGCCAATT
Source organism: Thalassaphorura encarpata (assembly GCA_009869925.1). NCBI lineage: Eukaryota > Metazoa > Arthropoda > Collembola > Poduromorpha > Onychiuridae > Thalassaphorura > Thalassaphorura encarpata. The sequence goes on along the minus strand of WJEZ01001023.1, from coordinate 16,972 downwards.
TTGCTAATGAAACTTCCAAGCATGTTGTCTTTAACAAATAGACTAACACCAATTTTGTATTATAGAAGTCTTGGACAATGTAATTTTTGAAATCACAAACTAGGACTGGAATTGTATGTCGCATACGACAATTCTATTCCTAGCTCTTATAATCTTTAACTTTTCGAACGTGTAATAACCAATTCAAGTTTGAGCTTTTCCAGAAGGTTAGGACTTATTTCAACTCGCCATCATGGCGTGACAGCAGTCTTGAAACATGAAAACAGTTCTTACTTTACAAGTCGGACCTGTTGTGACGGTTGTCAGTGTTAGGAAGTTAGCTCTACTTTCTCTCATGTTCAACCTAGCACTGGCAAAAACTTCTAAGGAGAGTGCCAGCAGTATGCGTATCCACATGGATGCTTAAAGTCGTAAATCTATTTACATTAAACCCGTTTCTCGATAATCGTTAATCAGGAATTCCCTCAGGAATACGGGTTTGCCATTTGAGTGGTTTCTATCCGTCGTCGTTCCAGTTTAAGAACCCCATTAAAATGAGAAGAATTTATTTTATTAGTTTATAGGAATTTTTGATTAGTCAAGCAGTGTTTTTAATTCCGGTTCTTAATGTTTATATACTCCCAGATTTTGCATTTCAGGTCAAAAATAGTCGCTAGAAGTATGTATGGAGTGTATGTATTTTGTTTCAGTGCTAAAAGAGCTATAGATCATATTCTAGGCAAATATTAATTGGCATGGTCTTCAGTAATACTTCAAAAGACCAGATCGGCGATAATCATGGACGCAATAACAAGTAAGGGTTGTCAGGTTCAGTATGAGCGACTGGTAAACTAGTACAAAACTAATTTAATAACACGAGGAATCCCTCAGCCCGAAATCTGAATAAAATATTAATATCTCTTTGTGCAACCGAAAGTTAATAAAACCTCATACCTTGCAAAAGCTTTTACTATTTTGTTTTTGTGAAAAGCAGACATTAAAATTGGCAACCCCTTTGTAAGTGTAATTTCAAAGTACATTCCTGATAGGTTCTTGTATGATTTATATTAATTAGTTTCTTCTTCATAATACATAGGCTGTAATTTTACAATAGAATCAACAAAAATTTGAGCTAACGTTAGTAAAGTTAAGCTCGTTTTTAATAGCGTGTGAATATAAATTTGCTACCTCATATGTTGTTGACCGTTTTATTTGCTACGATGATAAAGGAAACTTAGACATTGGAGATGTGATCGTATTTTCCTATCAATTCCTTCCTCCAGACAATTGTATCTGGCATTTTGTCATCTACGCCTTCAATAATTTTATTTCAGTTTTAATCAATAGCATTCCTTGAAGCCGGCCTACGAGTCAGCGCAACACGGAGCAGTCGAGTTTATGCACCTTTTAAAGCTACGCTGAAGAAGAGACCTATTAGAGCCATACAAACTAATATCTTCTTTGTAAAATGTGCCAAATCAAAATTGTTTGAAATGTTATACGCTTATCATCTGTGTAAATGACTAATGTGAAGAAAAGTAACCCTTAGTTCAAAATGGCAATAGGACTAGTCCAACTGCTGAGTTAATAAGAACTGCAGTTTTTTATATTTGTCAACTAGTATCATACAAAAGGTTGACTTGATTTCTTTTTCGTTGTTCAAGGCAAAAAATGACAGTGGTTAGGACCCCCAGAAATTTAGGAACACCCAAACTTAAATTTTCACAGTACAAGGTGCCTGAATTTTTCTATGAAACTTTTTGAGGAAAACTGAGCCAACCTAAGCTTTCTGACAACAAGAAATTTCAATTGGTAATTTGAACCTTATTGTGCGGTGGTAGTCCTGGCGATGCTAGAAAATTTATTTATCGAACTGTATGACTAGAGTGTGCCTGGTGTTTTTCTGATGTCTTATGGTGAAAAGTAGATACATAACAAATAACATCTGCCGTCTCCTCGGTCACCCGTTACAAACCGTATGAAATTGTGAAAAACTCTTGTTTCACATTTCGCCTCTCAACAGGAGAAAGGAATTGCAATTCAAATTTTATGTTAATGTAAAGGGAAACTACTGAATAATTTATCCATTTACGAGTAAAGTCTCCATCAAAGAAATCTGTACTTTCTTTGTTTTCCTGTCCAAGGGAAATGGGTCACGTCGAATTGCAATAAGGTGTATAAGTTCCTGTTTTAAGGATTTCAGTAAAACTAATTTATTAAGAACAAAAGTTTGACCATGCCGGAGGCTGAAGAAGCCTAAAAAGTTTCCACAAGCCACACACCGCAAATTTTAACCAATTTCTAGTCCTTGAGTGTTAATATAGTTCCTTGGAACATAAGTAGGTTCCCGCGAGGAGGGAAATAAATCCACTCCTTAACCTCAACTGCACTCTGGTGAGTTGTAAATATAGATTTTTTATTTACACCGAATGAAACCTTGTTCAATTAGAACGAAAAGTTTTGGATAAGGTTTCTGCATGAAGAAAAACTTCCTATAAAACGTACAATTCAAACTTTCTATTCACTTTACTCAATGAATGTTCATTATGAAACTCTTTTTACATAATTGCAGATTTGCTTTACAATGAGAATAAATTTAAAAGTTTTACGATCGTTCAAACTATTAAATAATTTCCCATTTTCAAGAAGCATTAAGTCAAACAAAATCAGTTGCTCAGAAATATCTCTTCAAAGTTTTGACGATTTAAACTGATAGCATTTTGAGGAGTCTATTCTGCAAGAATGCGGGTAATAGAAATACTTTCTATAAAAGTTTCCGTTCCGCTTGAGCTAAAATGACTCTTTAGTTTGATTTTGTTCGGGGAACACGGAGGATTCAGGTGCGATGGAACGACATGGGCAGTATGGTTTGGACAACGAAAGAAAAACTCAAAAGGACTATAGAAATTAGTCATGATGGTAAAATGATAAGTTCCTTTCTTACCTAACAATGAGTTGTTTGACGACGTTCTTAAAATTCTTCAACTTAACTTTGAATTTTGTAAGCTGGAGTAGAAAGTCTCACTTTTGCTTGCTTTGGTGTATGAAAGTTACGTTGACTCAGAGAAAGTGTAACAAACTGTTTTCCGTGCCTTACGCACAGATGAGAGTGAAAGAGAAATGAAGGACTGAAGCCATTCAGTCAAGTTTTCAGGTGGTGAGTAGAAATTTTCACATAGGTTGGAGTAAATGAGAGGAAGTAGGAGACAGGAAAAGATCTCTCCACAGCTATGTTTGCAGAAGACCAACTGTTTGCATCAAGTAAAGTCTTTCTCGCTCCACTTCGTCATCACAACAAGCTTAGTTGGAATAGGACGTGTTAGGAACGAGTTCACCAGGTAAACACTTCTGGATGTCTCTTCTCAATCCTTCCTGTTCTCTCTTCCTTCCGTCGGTCTCCCACAAAGTGTCCACCGATTCATTAACTGACTCTGTTTAGCCACCTGATATATGTATATTCTCTTTATACCCCTCAAATCCTGGCACTCGATGGAATTCAAACAGTTTTTTTAGTATGTTTGCACTCTGAAAATGCCGAGTCAATATGACGCCGGCCCCTTTGCTCTGTTGTTCTAATGGATGAGGTAGTAGGAGAACCAAAGTATTATTAACACAATGAGGATGTTTTTTAGAGAGCTCAAAAGGTAAGGTAGAACTGTGGAATGAGACGAAAATTTGACGCGAGACTCCTGGAGGGTCGAAAAGTGAGTCCCGTGGAGCTAAAACCGGAGGAATACTGCCAAGAACTCAGTTTCCTACTCTCACACTCTTTCTGTTTGGGATGACATGCGCCACTGTTCACTGGTTGCTCTCATCTTGTACTCTTCTACATTTCTACTGATACATTCATGGACACCGCAAAATATGTACTTAGCGATGCGAATCTTACAATAGCCACTACAACCAGAGTCATAAGGAAGGTCCTGGCCTTCTACTTGTAATGTGTCACTCACTTTTAAATGGATCTGTCAACTCTTTATTTAGTTATAGAACATTTGTCATCAAATTTTACGAATATATCACTCACAAATTGTATTCGTTCCTATTGAAAGGAATTCAATTGGGTATCTCATTCTACTACGAGCATCCGAGTATGAAATGAAGGGGTAGTTAATTTACATAATGTCTCTAGACAATCCAGCATTTAATGAGGCTTTTCCTGCATGAAGGAACACACAATTTGTTCTATATCCCACTATATCTGCCATGCAAGCATGTGCTTCTTGAGAGGATTTTAATTATTCACACAAATCCCCATCTGTAACACTCAAAAAGAAAACACAGGGGATATTGTATCTAATTTTCACAATTTACTTAACTCCAGTTTTGCTTCAGGTTTACAAAAAAATCTTGAAAAATAGGGAAACAGGATGATGTCGGTTTGCAATGCAATATTAAAACTCTCAAGTAATGGTCATTATTCCTTGAGGAAAGTTGGTTCACCTTGCTGAGAGTGTGTTAAAAAGAAGAACGTATTTTATTTACGTCAGGTTGGATCTAACAATAGTAATCAAATCAATTGATGTCAGATGGGATCGTACATGATGAACATTTTAAACGAGAAATACAATTTGATTCATTTAAAGTGATCACTTCATAAATTTCAAGAATCCATGAGTTCCGAACTCTATTAAAAGAAAATTCTGACTCTATAAACATTAGTAAGCTGTCAATATAATTTAATTTGTGAAATTAATGTCACACCAAATAACTTTGATTAAATGAATTCACCATTAATTAATAAATGATTTTACATATTTAGAAAAATTGAACGAAAGAAAAGGAACATCCGTTATCCCACTGACTGAGTCAGCCATAATACATTTTTGCAATTCCTTGAATGTGTGTCGTTTAGCAGGGTGTGCATTCACAATGCCTTCTTTCTCTATACTTTGAAGAAAATATCTGCCTTTCTTGTAAAAAGTAATGGAAGAATAAATTGAGAGCTAGATGAGAAAACAAGACTTTTGATCTAAGAATCAATAATTCAACCACCCAACAGAGACAACAGTTACGAGAAATTTGGTAACATCCGTTTACACATTAGTCTATTCCAATTTGCTGGGCAAAGCTGGAAAATCCAATTGAGTACAAAATATATGGATGAAGATTTATTTCACTTGAGCTAAATGGACCTTTCCGAAAAATACTTCTTCGATGTTGTTGGTGCGTAGAGTTTCCAGTCAGTTTATCTACTTTGTCCAAAGAGTTGTCTGCGTCGGATTTCCGTGTCTGCCACTCCTACGATCTCACGCAGTGAAGTGTACCTCTGCTTTACATCCATCGTCTGATTGTCTTGAGATAACCAAACAATCAATACATAAGCTGTCGAACAATAAAAAGCACAATTTGTGTACACAACTATTTGGCCTTTTCATAAATTCGAATCGAATAAAATGCAGAGTGCACTCAAGAAAAAAGCTTTCACGACTGAATCGAGTGTCACAGCTCGGTTCTTTATTGTCCACTCCTACGAAACTATTATACAAATACATTATCCAAATGAAAACCACAACTTAAATAATATATAGCTTTAAATACACAAGAATTTAAGAATTTGATTAATCTAATAATTCAATGTGATGATTATTTGCCTAAAATTATTTTATTTTATATATCAGTTAATAAGGTAATCAGGTAATATAAAAGTAAGTAAGTCTCCTCAATTTTCAAACTGAGTGATAGGACGAATATTCAAAATCCTATGCTCTTTGCTCGTGTATAGTGTAGTACCTTAGCAGGTTTAGTAGATGCGTGTCTAGATCTCACTCTTCAATTTTCTTGACGAAATGTTATGAATGAGCGACTTCTACTAACCCATGGTGTCTTATTTGGCCAGAGCTTCAAACTCTAACGGAGCGAAATTCACATTGTTCTTTCTAAAAGCCTATTTCCAGCTTGGAGCTGATTGAATATTTTAATATTATAACTTCACTAGCGGCGATGCGGTGTTGAAAGTTCGCTTAGACGTAGTAGAGGGAATCCTGATTCTGTTTTCCTCGTTTTTGAAACTTGAAAACTTGTGGGGCATGCCCAACGAGACGTTTGGCCTATATAATAGAACCTCCAAAGGATAATTAATTTTTTCAGTTTAAAAAGAAGAGTTTAAAACGTTTAACCAGACTAAACTTATACGGTTCATGCTAGCATTGATATCTTGGTTAAGAGCAATGTATTTCCAGCATCAACGGTGTTTTCAATTAACGCTTTCATTTAAAATCAGTTGTAAAAACGAATTTAACTCGAAATTCAAAGGTTAATTCGACACATGTATTGATTATTCCTAGTTTGCATTTCTGGATAATATGAAGAACACCATTCGGTAGAATAGATTTCGTAATTTAGAGGCATGGTGAAAATATGGTCGGATATGAAAACATGTTTTGGATTTTATACGTGTAGATCCTTTCTCCAAGCGAATGCAAACATTGGGAATCTTTATTCTTCGCTACAAACACGAAATTGAATTCTCGACTTTAGTATTAGTAATTCCCATCCCAATCCTTCTAAAGTTTTATTCATAATAATATGCCGCTGGGTTTCTGAATCGGATGAGATGACTTTGGCGTGGGACTAGCAAAATATTACCATCAAAATCAGTGTCAAAGTAAACGTTGAGAGTGAAAGTAAGTGCCATACACGGAACAGTAAAATTTATATTCTTCTACGCGTACTATACGGAGAAAATTGTTTCGAATGAGACAGCAGGTTTATAGCATGAAGTGCGTCTCTTCTTAAAGTAACTGGAGAAGTAGGAGTCACGTCGTCGTGATCATAAGGTTTTCGTATAAGACACTTATATCATTTAATCATCGGCTAGCATTACGTTTCTAACAAAAAGGAACAAGAGTTCAATGTTGACATTATGTAATAATTACTTAATGACCTAATTATGATTCAAATTGCTTGTTTATGTCATTACCAAATTTAGGAACAGGCGGTCCGAGTGGATTATCATATCGTACTTATCCTATTAGTAGCACCATTTCTTTTACAAGCGCAGGTACTTTTTAATATCTACTTACTAAACGCCATTCTCAGTTCTTAAATGACCCTTGAATGGTCTAGTCTGGAGTATATCTTGAATATAACTAGTCAACCAGACTTCGAAACACTAAACACGTTAAGTTATAAGCCTTTTGGAGTCTTGTAGAATATTTAAACTTATTGAGCTAAAATACTGGCTAAAATAGTACTCTAAAACAGTGCCTATAAATTGGTGCACTTTTAATATTATTAGGTTCCATTGCGGAAAACATGTCATTGGTAATACTAATATAATAGGCTTAGTATTCTTTCTGTAATTTATTTTTATCATTATTTAATTGGCAGATGTGACAGAAAAGAATAGCATGCGTGGGTGAGGAATTTAATGAGTTGAATAAAGGATGAAGGAATAGTTGACACAAGTTCGGAGTCATTTATCAGTCCATAAATCAGGATTAGATTGGAAGGTTCAAACTTGATAGCGAAAGTGGTGAGAAATGAATTGCTAACTAATGAGAGAATGCCTGAGAGGAAATGAGCTGACATGTCTCACCGTGATAGTTGCACAAGGGTTGGACCAGATCACGCTTCCGAAGCCATTTGCGCTACCGAGTATTCTTTATCGAGTTTAGTAAGCGTGCGAGGGTAAAGAACAAATTTCCAAGTACAACGCACAACAGAGAAAATGAGAATGCTCAACTAATATACGACAAGTTGGGAGAGATTCACGACTAGAAATATAAGAAAAGACAACTAGAAAGCACATGAAAAAGTGCATCTAGTATGTTTGCTTTTTATTCTGGAGAACAGAAGAGGGGTTTCAACTTGGAATTGGAATTCGATTCTTGGTGGAATTGTACGTCAAAGGAAGAAATTACAAAAGGATTTCATTCTCGCATCAACGAAATGTGGCTCGCCTTCCCGAAGGAACGGCCTCTGAGACTGGGATTCCGGGATTTATGAGAGAATAATGCAATGCTAATATTGTTCACATCCAAATACAATAGGATAACCAAAGCTTCCTGTTATGAACATTTGGAAAATAAACAAGCGGATGCATCAAATCAAACCCAATGGTTGGGGAAAACAAAAGCTAAGAGAGAGAATAAATGATTTGTTGGCCCACTGTTCAGATGAAAAACTTGTCAATTCCCAAAAGAGGTAAGTAAAAGGAAGAACAAATTCCGCCAGCTGGGCCCATTTAATTGCAGCCAAGCCGCCAGGAAGAAATGCATTAGTTGTCATACGGGACGAACTGATAAGTTCCTTCTTTCCTAATTCAGCACTAATAACTAATAAGCTCCTAATTTGACCGTTTTCTGTAAACTTTGAGGTACGATTTCCATACTATCAACTTTCTTTAATCAAAAGTCTATATAGGCTTTCCATACAGGAGGACTGAATGTTTGAAAGATTAGCAAATCCAAATATTCTCCTTTTTGCTTGAATAATTCAATATGAGAAAGAAGAATTTCAAGTTGAAAATTTCACCAGAGTGGAAAGTTGGCTCTTGTCGATCTGAAGAAGTTCTGCTGATTCTCTGTAATGGGAGGGTGGCTCAAATCTACATGACTTTCTCTATCCGTATGAACCAAAAGATTCAAGTTCATTTTAAGCGTGGAGCAAAAATCCTAAATGTGGAAAGGATAAAATCCTTAGGTTGTTAATGCTGGATATAATCATCACAATACTTTTGTTAGCTGGAAAACTAAACTTTTTTATCAGACGTTAAAAACTCATGCGACTGGTACTGTTATTACCGATGCTGTTGGACATTTGAGATTTTTTATTTTATATATTTCAGTAATTTGAGTAAGCCTAGTTTTCACTTCTAATTACAATATTATGGTGTGAAACGAGCATATCAGTCCAAGGACGTGGACATCAATTTTGGCCACCCTAACACAGAATACACTCTTATTCTCACAGCCCGCTTTGGTCTTTTTTGTAACCGTTTCTGACTCTCTGGGGAAATCGACATATATTTTCAGCCCCAACGGCAAATCAAGTACTATGTGCATGTATTCATGCCCTGGAATCCATCCAAAAGAATTTAATCTCTCCAATACCATACGAATGTTGTAGAGAATTCATCATAGTAGGAAATCAATAAATTGGCACCAAGAGTCTAACAAGTTTATCATGAAAATTATACGGTCCGTGCAGGAAACTTCTGAGTAGGTGCATCTCAAGGAATTAAGTGATGGGAACGACTCACAGATTTTAATTGAACCGTGACAGCGTCCCACCAAATTATGATTAATAGGAGAGCTGTCACGGTTTAAAACTTTAGTCCTACTTTCTCATTCACTTTGACAGAAGACGAGATTATTAGAAGTTTCCCCTTCGACCTTGCTGTTTCTTATGCTAAAACTCCGTTCTTACTCACTTTGATAGCGAGCCACTGAGAGTGTGGTATTACGTATTAGATCCACTCTTCTAGAGATTGCAATTGAATACAAGTTAAAAGTTTGACACTTCAATTATTTGAAGTAGTTTTCTGAGCATTAGATAACTTCTAATGAGTGGTCTAAAATGTCACTATCAATTCAGATTTCCAAAATTATCCTGCTTGGCGTTTCTCGTCGTTAACAAAGAAGTCGTTTCTCGAGACTTGGGCTGGATATCTGTGTGCTATAATCACTAACCTTTCACTTCGGAGGCTTTTCAAATGATTTTTGTATAGCATACGCGGTACTCTTGAGAAAAGAAAGTGATTTCTTAACCTGGGATTTTGAAGAGTACCAAATTACTTAGTCATGAAAACAATTTACTAATTAAGAGAAAATAAGAATCCGGAGGTGAAGAGACCTGAATTCTGAACTCGCCTTTTAAGTGCTTTGTTAATAACCGTTCCATTTATTAAACCGACTATGTATTTTCCTTAGGGTGAAATAGAGCATTAGCGCTTTCTCGTGACAGGATTAAATATATAGTAAAAAAGGATAAATCGTAGGAATAAATGTATCTCTGCAAACAAGGACGCACTAACTTATGACATAGAACAGCTCTGGGGGAAATAATTTCAAAGTAATCAGTAATCTTTGATCACATAGGCACCGGCTATGCCTCTCGTTGCACTAATCTGTCTGCAATAGTGTGCTATTAATATATTTCACTATAAGTGTATATCCCTGGGATTATTGGCCTATATCTAAAGACAGAAGGTGTGACTATAAACGTAATATCACAGGAAATTAATCGGACTTATTAAATCGCTCAAACGTGAAGGGAATATTTAGCATTCTGGCAGGATGTGCGTATAGCAGAATCTAGCATTTCTGACACCTCCATTAAATTTTACACATGACCTAATTCGGTTCACCACAAAATCGATCTCAAAAATGCAAAGCATGGAATATTAAATGGACTATTAAGACCACAGTTTTGCTTTCCAGGAGGCTTTTCTTGCCAAAATGTATACCGGCTATGAACTTTATCATAACACAATTTATCAATACTTTTCAGTTGACGAGAGAATTACTTAAGTCGCAAATATGCGAATTGCCCCAAACTTTATTTATTCAGAGAGTCATACACTAAACATTTAGGCTTAGAATGGAGAAGCCTTGGCAAATTCACACAGTTTCACACATACTTCCCATTATCCCATTGTTCCTTCGTTACTTGCACTGCTAAACGAGATGCTTAAATAATTAAACACTAAAACTAAATTTGCTATTGTCCTAAATACTAATTTAGTTTCTGGCGAAGACGCGTATATTGTGGTGTTCGATGCATGTACTTTATTAATATTAACTTATGTCCGAATACCCTGCGCTGTGACAAATTATTGACTAGCCTTGCTGGAACCTTAAATCAGCTGGAATTGGCCTTAGGTAAGGAGCATCAGAGTCTTTTATACTATTTTACATTTAATGTTCCATAAATTCTAATCATAGGAATATGCATTCATAGGATGGTCAATTTAGCCATGTCAACAAACGTGTACTTTCAGTATAAAATTGCATATCAAATTATCGTATTCATTCTACGTCTACAACTTGTCTAGCCAAGCTTGTCTCTGCGTAAATATACTGACTTTGTACTGAACGTACTTCAGCGGTCTCAGTTTACATCCTTGTCATCATATGCACATTTGCTATAGCCATTTAGTCCAGTAAATTGCAGATATCATTGCTGACACGAACAAGATCACTGATCTTGTCAAGATATTCTTCAACTAATAATGAATTGAGTGAATATGCATCAGAATTACTGTCAGCTGTAGTAATTTAAGCTAGTTTTTCCTGGGACTGGAACGGAGAATGTGAGAACGGATGGTTAGAACTGGAATTGCCAAGGATTCAACACGGCCGAGAATGGGCGGGTAATTTTAATAATAATCCAGTAATACATTTGACATTAGATTTTTTGATTTTATTCTCATGTTTACTTTGTTGTAATCTGCCGGCCGGTATTGAACCATATGTGTTTTACTAAACTACAAATCACAGCTTCAGCTTAAAATAAAGTCAGTGCAAAATAGGTTTAGATCATTTGCCATTGTTTGCAAAATTAGGCAATCTCTCAATTCTCAATTGCTGCATGAGTGATCAATTCAATCATTAGTAAATTAAGAAAAGTTTCGAACGGAACCATGGTCAGAAATAGAGCTCATCCACAGAATAAAAAAGCCGAGGAAGCTATTTCTGCCAATTTAAAGAAGACCATTACGAAAAGAGCTTCTAGGTCTAACCCGGAAGGCAGAGACGTACAATATGGGTATGTTTTGCTATTATTTAATTTAGTACCTTATTTTTAGCGAGGAACACAAAACAAACCTACGACCTAATCAGAAAACATTTGCCAAGAAGTTCTCAGTTGCAATTTGCAGTTAGATCCTTGTCCCTCAGTGAATTTTTTAATTGGAGTTTTTTAAGAGATCTCAATATTTTAGAACTCATTAGTCCTATACAAAATATATATACAAAATATTTTCATGTAAACTTATGCGCTGTTGCCTTTAAGACCGAATTCTACGACAATCTTAAATTAAATATTGAATGTAGACTTCACTCCTAAGACAACTACACATGTTTCAGTTAAAGTATGTTCCTTTGTAAAAGGAGGAACTACTCGTATCGGTATTCCAGACGATTTGGAATTTCAGGTTCGAGAAAGGTGATTAAACGGTTAGGTGTCGTTCATGGTTGTTTCGCACAGTTCGACTAGACTGTCCTTCTTATCTTAAAGACGCAAAGTATAGAAGAATTATATATTGTCGCTTTTAATTTAAGTATACTCTAGTTCTATTACGACTTGTAAAATAACAGACATATATTTTGAAAAATTACAGATTTGCTTTTGTGGCACTTGTAGTAGGCGTACTAGCGGTTGTGTTCTTTTATGGATACTTGGGATACTTAGAAACACGGATTAACACCCCACTCAATGAAGATAAGGTATTCTTAGTTATTCTTAGGCTTTTTTGAAGGGGTTTATTTAGAAAAGTGTTTCTTATTTTTTGAAGATAATTCAAGGGGAAGACCCACGCTCATCAGAACGATTCTGGGGTACTTACCGCTCTGGATTTTATTTTGGGATGAAGCATCGTAGTCCAAAGTCACTCATCACAGGACTTATGTGGATGTTGCCTTCGCAAATACGTCCGGGAAATCCAGGACTCCGGTTCGTTTCACCTTAATTTAATAGCATTGCTAATTTAATTGTCCACATTGTATTAGACATGTATTAGACAAGGTGAGATTATACTCGGTATACCGTTTGTTAGGCATCAGTGTCAGCAAAGTGATGGCCTAAAATCCTATGGTTGGATTGAGCACGATGGTGTAAATTTCGGAGTTCAAGAAATTCAAGATATAAATATGAAATTGACTACATCTTTCGTGAAACGGAAGGGTGGATTACGTGGTGGCGATTGGACAACAAGAATCGACGCTGATCCTTTGGTACACTTAACTCTGGAATATTTTTGTCAATGAGTTTTAAGGCAAGATTATGAATAATTAAATATTTGCAATTACTAGAAACTAAGTTCCAACATGGATGACCTTAGCGATGAGATAGTCTTGCTCTTCTATGTTGCACTGGAACCTGGATTAACTGGAACTTTAATTCCAGAAAGAAGCGGAGATGACTTGGTTGCCGTTCATGGGAATACTACTGAACTTGGAAGTTTTTCGATGAGGTAAGGTAACATGTTTAATGTTTTCCTAAAATACCGACTTGATTTTATCAAAGGCCAAGCTAATTTTATTTCATATCAAAATCACGAGACTTATTCAATTTATTTGATTGTCCAGGTTTATTAATAGCCCTGAAGTTCTAGGAGCATCTCATTTAGTCACACGCGTGACGTCGTTGAATGACTTGTCCCGCACTGTTCTAGAAAACATGATTACGAAAAAGTCTAATTACGAAGGAAAGTGGATATTAAGCTTTAATGACAAGAATTCTGAGCCTGAAAATCCCAATTTTATTGTTCATGAGGTATTCACGATATTCTTGCCTTCCTGTCGTTGAATTAATAACTCATAGATTGAAAAATTATTTTAAAAAATGTATCCGTATTTTGTAACCAGGTCCACGTAAAGAAATCTTTTAGAATGGATATTGTGTACGAAACTGATAGTACATTTATGAAACGAGCCGAATTATCCGGACTGGAATATACAAATACTCTTCAGTCCCACAGGTAATGACTTGACAGAAATGTTTTAAGAGAACTTATATGGTATAATATGAATCCACTTTAACATTTTGACACTTTGATGATTTTTCAGAGATAACTTCAACGTAAAATTTGAAAATGCCTTCCAACTAACCAAGAAAGGGTTCAATGTCACTTCAATTCAATTTGCCAAGGCTACTTTGAGCAACATGGTAGGAGGAATCGGTTATTTCCATGGCACATCAAAAGTGCAATCAATCTACAACGCAGCACCTGTGCCATATTGGCCAGCCAGTCTTTACGCCTCTGTTCCGTCCAGAAGCTTCTTCCCCCGTGGATTTCTTTGGGATGAAGGCTTTCACTTATTGTTAATTAATAAGTGGAACCCCGAGATATCAGTCGATATTATTTCACATTGGTTAGACTTGATGAATATCGAAGGGTGGATTCCACGTGAGCAAATTCTTGGAGAAGAAGCTTTAAGTCGAGTCCCAGGAGAATTTGTAGTGCAGCGAAACGATGTTGCTAATCCTCCTACATTAATTCTGGCGTTGGCGGATTTATTGCAACGAGAGCAGGAATGGTTACTCAAAAATCATAAGCAAACTTTGAACAGAATGTGGCCAAGGTTGACTGCTTGGTATCAATGGCTCAACAAGACACAAATTGGCGAACGTCCTACAAGTTATCGGTACAGTAGCTAAAATAATTAGCTTACTCTTTCTGTTAATCTAAAGTTGATCTACTAAGTTTTTGAATTCATAATAATTATTAGATGGCGGGGCCGAAATTCCACTACTCTAAGAGAAATGAATCCAAAAACGTTGGCATCTGGTTTAGATGATTATCCTAGAGCCTCTCACCCGACCGATTCTGAAGGACATTTAGATTTACGATGTTGGATGGCAGTAACCTCAAGGCTGATGAGTGATTTAGCAGAGCTTCTGGGCTACGACTCCAACAAATATTTTGCCACATTTCAGACGTTGGTCAACCCTAAACTGCTAGATAATCTTCACTGGTCCAAAGATGGAAAGCAGTATGCCGACTATGGGCTTCATAGTACCAAGGTTATACTGAATTATCCAATACAAGAGTCCAATTCACAGAAGTCTCAACAGAATCATCCTCGACAACAACGTGAAAAAGTCAGGGTTACTGTAAATACGCCAAAATTTGACTTTGTGAAAATGTATGGCTATGTGAGCTTATTCCCTTTACTGCTCGAAATTTTACCTGAGGAATCTGAAAAATTGTTACATATTATTGAAACATTGGATGATCCCAAACTTCTTTGGACTCCATATGGCTTGAGATCGTTGGCCACAACTGCTCCATTATACAATAAGAGGAATACTGAACATGATCCACCGTACTGGAGGGGCCCAATATGGATTAATATAAACTTTCTAGCCTTGAAATCACTAAAACATTACTCACTAGGCAAAGGGAAGGTAGGGCTACTCGCTAAGCAGAAGCATGACCAATTGAGGAAAAATATAATCGAGAATGTAATGAGAGAATACTACAGAACAGGGTACGTTTGGGAACATTATAGCGATACCACAGGTGAAGGGGAGGGATGTCGACCCTTCACGGGGTGGTCCGCCTTAACTGTTCTAATTATGGGTGAAGAGTACTAGTACCAATTCATAGTCATGCCAATCCTAATTTCGTGTTCAAATCTGATGTTACTTCTTCGGGATGTGTGATGAAGTAATAAAACGTTTTTTAGCCTACTTCAATATATCCAGGGCAACTGAACGTTGCCTGTTTGGCTGTCCCCGCCATAAAGAGGGACAAACAACACGGGAACCAACACAACAAGTTTACTTGCCCTGAATATATTTTTAACTAAACGAAGTTTTACTGTGATCTATATTTATCTTCCTCCCACCAGTGTTTATGGAATTAGAAATTTTGACTAAATAAATACAAATATTCCATAATGTACATTTTGATCTTTAATGTGAAACAGCTCGTTTTGATTCTAAGAATAATGAAACCCTCCTACGCCGACCGTACTGACTTGCATAAACTGGCACGTAGAAGTCCGTATTTTCTAATGTTAATATACAGTTATCTAAACCTTGCAATTAGTTTTGTGGATGATCAGAAATAACCAGCGACTGAAATTATAATCATATTTAGAAATCCAATTCGAGTTTAATACAGGTTTATTTAATATTACAACAAATAAGGATATAAAGAATCAACCCAAGAATTGTGACTGTATTCCTATCCCAAATTTGATAAAATTCAATTACCAAAGCGTTCCCCAAAATCAATTAAAACGAATCAAGAGTAAACAAATTGTATTTCCCAGTAGTTAGTAGTCGTAGTCTGAAAACACTATTCCGTTAAATTTAAATTCAAAATTCTGTCCAAATTTTCTATTTCAGAAATAAAGCAAAACTTCAAAATAGGCATATTCACTATACTATCAACTGCTAAGCATGGTATACCAAAATGCGCACAAAGACAGAATTATTTCCAATTTAGGATTGCCCTCTTAAAAAATTGTTAAAATGTTTTCCTATGAACTGATCTGTGACCCTCATCTTCATATTCTCTTTTTGAAACCCACATCTTCTTAAAAGTATCCAGCGAGGCCAGGATTGATCCACCAATCCACGTGGAATATAGTCGTTCCTGAGGTGCTGAGATCTACAAGAATTAAAAACTGAGCAAACAAGTAATGAGATGAGTAAATGTACAAATCTTGATCTACCTTGATTTTAACGTCCTTTGCTGCCATTTTTCTGATTTCACTTAAAAGGCGATCACCAAATCCCTAATAAATAGAACTGTATTTGTATTTAATTCAACTATGCAAAAATATAATATCGATGCTGTACTTTAAATAGTGTAGATCCTCCAGAAAGAACGATATTTTGGAATAAAATTTTTCTGAGGTCCATATCGGACTTTTGAATTGCATAATTAAGAACTTCATGTAGACCTTCACATTCTTCTCCAAGAAGATCTGGGCGGAATAGAACCTCTGGTGCACGAAATCGAGCTGCCCCAACCTTGGTGTTCATAATTGTATTTACAATCTGATCATCGATGAAACCGACTACTACTACTACGGTAAAACTTACATCCAAGCTACTCCCGTCTGGTAACTTGTATATACGCTTTTCGATATCCCCAGTTTCCTCCTTGTGAGGGTTAGTGGAGAGAAAACATTCCTTCTCTTTGATTATTTTCACTATCTCAAATTCGGACGTTGTCTTAAAGTAGGTTCCCTCCTTTCGAAGCAACAACCTGGAAGAAAATTAGTTATCATTGAGCCATGAAGCTATTTGGTCGTTGCGGTGTACAATGAAATACTTTAGATATCTCGTAACATCACGACCAGCAATATCA
>WJEZ01001022.1:0-20611 GCA_009869925.1 Thalassaphorura encarpata | reverse complement strand
ACCCCAAGGAAAGGAACCATTTTCATGAGAATTTGGACACTCTTACTGGACTAGGTCAGCTAACACTGTCAGTGACCCCGAATAAGAGCAAGAATTATGAATTATCAGCACCAGCACAAGCGAAACCTAAACATCCTAAGGTTACCAACGGTCACGGTAAGAATCGGTCTTTGAATACAATTATAAAGAAATTCCTTACAATATCAAAATCAAGAAAATAGACCAATATAGAATGAATATTTTGTCTGAATGATATTATTAACGCTGACTATTTGTGGTTTGAATTAAACAGGATCATCATCATTTCTCACGTACCAACAAATTATGAAAGACATAATCAATCACCCTCGGGAGTTAGTTCCAGTTGATGATGAAGAATTACGATTTTATGCAACTTTTAACAAAGGATCGGCGGAGAAAGCTGAATTATGGGTCCAACTGTATGGCTATTTTGAAGGTATGGAGATTTTTATTTTTTCCGCTAATACCTTGCCTTATCCCGATGATGGAATTAAAAATTATAATAATCATTTTACAACAGTTGATCCGTGTCAAGCTGAAAGACAGTTGAAGGCTTACCAGTCCGAGCATGAATTTTCAAAGTACAAAATGTCAAATAGAGAATTTCAAGCTAATATAATCAAACTCAAGGGAGGACAAATGACCTCAGCGTTCTCGCATCTTCATTTCAAGTTTTCCAGAAAGGAGAAACGAGGCGTGAGTAAAATGATTAAAGTAATCAATTGGACAGTCGTAGGATGAAAAATCTTAAAACGGAATAATTTATTTTTCAAGGAGAAATTACGAGGGACTGCAGAAATATTTGGTATTGTTGCTGACAAGATTCCGGATGACTCAATGTACAAGATGCTAACATATAATACCCTGAAAAAATGCTTTAGCTCATCTCAGTTAGGCCTCTGTCGACTCTACGAACATTTCCTAATGAGGAAAGCTTCTTTGCAATTAATCAGAAAATACGACGAGGAGCCTTGCCACTTCATTTTATGCCCTGCAGTTCAATTCACGGCTATTGGTTTTTGTAAGGACACGACTGACATGGAATATCGAGCCAGCTTGAGTTGCATTATGATATGTGAAAAATCAATCCTTTACTATTTGACACGCCATCGTAGAAAACATTCAAGACAGTCTTATGTAAGTTCATCATAATTTATTTGCCTTTTCACAATTTTAACTTGGTTTAGTTGTAATTCATATTTTTTTATATAGTTTAACTATGTTTCATCATTAGAAGGAAAGCAAGTCATGAATACGGCATACTTGGCTACTTTTGTCATCAAAAAAGTTCATTTGAACTTAAATGGTTTGTTCAAGGTTGGTGTGATGGTTGATGAAGTAAAAGAAGAAGAAATGTCTTTCATTGACTATTGGAAAAGCATGTTTGGTGAGTCGGACCCAGAGGAGGTTAAACTGGATGGCCCTCTCCTTGAATGTGAACTCTTGGAAACAAATAAAGAAAATTCAACTCCTCTGTCAATGCTTCTATTTCCCGATACATGTTTTGAAGTTGGGGGAGCCATGATCCCCGATAGGTTTCCTAACTTGACCGAAATGGTAAAGGAGTCATTCATCTTCCTAATCACAAGAGCTCCTGCTTGCATCCAGAATGTTTTACAAGAAGCTTTTAACACTGCTGAGGTATTTTTTCCTATTTTCCTTCCTAATAATTAGATTAATTAAATGAAATGTTCATATATAATATTTCTCCTTTGCAGGCGAGAGAAGAGCTGGAATTATGTGGTCTGGAGGTTCACGTGGAAGAGAAAATTGATGCCGAGTGTTAGGTCGGACCGGTGCCTTTTTTATGAGTTTTAATTTTGAAGCATTCACCTTTCTTGAAATCTCGTGAAGCAACAACAGTATTGCAATGCATGATTTTAAAAGTGGTCGTAGGAAAAGCTTTAGTTTTAATTGGAATCAGGCTTCACGTATTTGTAACTGTAACCTACGAATTAGCAGTACTACTTTTATTTCAGCGCAAACTCTAATGATCAGAAAGTATTAGGAAAATTGTTAAATTATCAGGAACGCTAATACCATATCGTAGAAGTAGAATTGTTATTAAATTTTTGGTTGTGCCCGGGTAGCGAATAACTATTTTTGACCTCTGACTAATCAGGTTGGAGATGTCGTTAAAATGAAGATATGATTTCAAAATTAATGAACTAGTTTTGATTTAAAGCATAATGTTATAACATAAACTTAGATTCGAGAGTAGTTTGTTATGTGTGAGAATGTTGCAAATAAATGAAAACATCACCAAACAGTACAAATTTCGATCATGAGCAGTTTCATTTATTACGATGATAACCCGTTAGCAACTGACATTTCACAACTATATACGTTTTGACACGAGCAATTATAATTTTAATGCATACGCTGGTTGAACTAAATTAATTTGTATCCTTAATTAGTTTCTGGATTAGTGTTACACATTTTGGTTTGGTTTGGTAAACGGCGAGATTTGATTTGAGTTGAGCTTATTATTGTGGCTTAAGGACATCGATGGGGTAAATATAAACTCTTTGTTGAAAAGACACACAAGCGAAACACTTTCGATTTGTCGGGGGGATGTTAGCCTCTGAGGAAGATTTTGTGAATCTTCGAATGGGTCCTATAGCATAGCTTCCAACTTCAAATGCAGCAACACGTTCTTCAAAGTAGTAATGTTGGGGTTTATAATTCTCAATGATGAAAATGTCCCCATTACCAGAGCAAGCCAAGATTTTCCCATCCAATTGACGTAGGGCAACAAATATTGCGTTCAATTTGTATTTTCTGTGAAAAAGAAGAAAATAATTTCATTATGTTATGTCGTCCATGCTGAAATGTAGTTTTTAATATTTTGTTGCAACTCACCGTACGATTTTTTCTTCCCTCGCAATCAAAACTGTTCCATCATTAGCAGCCAGCGCATAGCAGTCACTCGTAGGCCCTTCGGCAACATTTCCAATCACTTCAGTTGTCATCAGTGGATTCATCCTAACACTTAGCTCTGTGTTCAGATCATAGTAGTCCATTGTAATATTATCTGGTGGTAATTCAATCCATCTGGAACCAAATAGGCAGACAGATGACATTAAACATTTCAAATTATAAATTCAGAGACTTATAAGTCGCGTACCCTTTGTGGAACCCTTGAAAGAAGCCTAAAGTTGTTGAAAAACCACATCCACCATCTGAAGACAAAGTGGCTGACGTAGATCCGCCAGCTGAAATGCTAGTGCTGTTGTGTTCAAATCCAATCCCAGTTATAGTGTTATTTCCAGCTGAAACTGCTGTACTTTGTCTCCTCCTCCGTGGAATCTCACTAATATGAGTCAAAAGTCCTCCTGTATGACTTACAAGCATGGAAAATCTTCCACCATTTCCACCACGTTGTAGAGCAACGGAACCGATTTGATTGGCAAATTCCCATTTGTTCATCCCATAAAGACGTCCATCAAAAATTTCATTCATCAAATTCTCTTCCTTGAATTCCTCCTTATTGAATTTCTGATAAAAATGTTATATTATTAAAAATTGTTACTCCCTTTGAATAATTAAAATTAATGACGTACTGTTTCCTTGGTATTTGTTTCCACTTTCCACTGATAAGTCCTGAGAACACGATCCGTGAGTCCAACAACCATTTCTACCAATCCATCTCCATTCACATCTTCTAAATGAAGAGTTTTTGTATTCGGTGGAATCCTTTGTGAATGAAAAGGGAAAATGAGATAATCTGCAATTTGTCGTCGTTGCACTTTTCGTCTTTGCTGTGAAGCCGCCGCTTTCGCCTCTGCATCTGTCGTTGTTTCTTCTAGAATTTTCTCTTGATTTTTTAGTTCATTCTCCACATCGAAGACATGGACCCAACCCTCAATCGTTACTGCTACAAGGACATTTCGACTAATGTTAAGCAAGTCCCCAACTCCCACTGCTGATACTGCTCCTAAATCTATCGCCTTGCATAAACATCTACTCTCACGAAACACGGATAGTTCCCCATCAGTCGTCCCCACAATAAATTCATTCAGTCCATCGTTATCACAAT
The DNA here is from genome assembly GCA_009869925.1 of Thalassaphorura encarpata. NCBI lineage: Eukaryota > Metazoa > Arthropoda > Collembola > Poduromorpha > Onychiuridae > Thalassaphorura > Thalassaphorura encarpata. The sequence continues at coordinate 16,551 of WJEZ01001022.1, read as the reverse complement.
CCCCGAAACAAATCCCACGTTCCATAACATTTCCATTAAAACTAAGCTCAACACATTCGACTAATGAAAGCATTCGCATTTTGAATTTGAGAAATCCTAATTTTATACTAATTTACACATAGCATTAACTAAAACTATGGTGTTTTAAAAATTTTGTACAGCGGTTTAGCTAGAGAGGCTCGACAGGTTTAACAGTTTCGGGAGCAGAGAGAAAGGAAGTGTCAGAGGTCAACATTTGCCAACGAGATGGTGGCCACACAATGCATTTAGCTTTTGAACGAATGAGGCCCAAGGCAACGGGTCCAAAAATATTAGAGTCAAGAGAATTCCCGTGATGATCTCCTTCGACCCAGCAATGACCAACAGGAACTCTGACGTAGGGTTTCTTGTATCCACGTGTCTCAACAATATCACCCTACAATACAAACACAAAATTATACATTAGAACAGCAGAATCAAGGCCAACAATTAATTACTAAAATCTAAAGTACACTATTCTAGTAACTTTACCGCAAGCCCAATAACTCGTTTTATAATGCGTTGCTCTGGATCTCTCGGAGAAATGAGGGCTACAATGTCACCACGACTAATTCTATCGTATGCGTTTGTAGCTACAGGCCAATTGTGAAGGAACACATAGTCAGTTGTATTTTGGGGGTCAGGATTAAGGACCGGTTGCATAGAAAACCCTTCAACTTTTGCTACATAACCAACGACGTCTACAAGTGTAACACCACCAAAACAACTAATCGCTACAGTTTTTAATATATTTTTTATACTCTGTGAAGACAACATTTAGATGGATAAATTGCGTTGTGTTGCGGTACGGTTACGATACTTTTTAGACACAACCTAGCAATTGACGGATTGACCTAGAAGCACTATCATCAACTAAATTAACTCAACTCCCTACACAATTCAATATCCATGGTAACTGTTCAGTTTTAAGTGCAACCTGAGTCCAGTCACAAGACAAACCCTGCCCCCGAACTGCGTTACTGGGTCAAATAATCAAAATTCCCACGCCAAGGAATTACATGCGACTAAATTCACCTATACAGCACCCACCACCTCTGCCTTAGGAATTTTTATTTTTTCATTCCTGGTTTTATGCCAAAATTAATTTTAGTCTACAATTTATTTTTGAAAAATATAAACAACACTAGATTTGAGTTTTATTTCCATCATATTCACAATTTTTCTGAATGCTGGAAAACATTAAAATATTGAATTATTTTACTTCTAAGGCATAAGCACTCTATAGCATTCTATAGCACAAGCACTAGGTTATAGCAAAAAGCAACTTCGTTTATTAATATTCACGATAGCCAGATATTTAGACAATCGCATTTTGCTACTGGTCAAACTTGACAACTTGAACGTTAATGTACAATTTTAATGTAGGAAAGTGAATGCCAAATACCGTGTTAAACTATTAAATGCTTTGAGAATTTAAAACGACTTAAAATATACAAAAAGTAGCATCTTTGGCCATGAGTTCTAAGTAAACTCACTAACTGCCAACAGTTTCTAAACTGGTGCTCTCGTTAATTCATGATGATCAAGGGAAATATCGTCTATTTTTATGTAAACAGATTACAAAGCACTTCTGTCTGTCTAAAATAAAAAACAAAATGCCTTTCAAAAGCCCTTGCCCAACTTGCCGTATAATACTTGCATTGAACTGAAAAGCACTACCGGAATATTAATTCAGATGAGATGGTATTTTAGCTTTCGACCGAAAAGCCGCATCGCATGGGTCGCACATGAATCCAAACATACCTTGCAGTGGTCGTTTGACACATTCTTAAATATTGAAACAATAATCAATTAGATTTGGATTAGTTAGTTTTGAAAATACCAAAGGAAGATGACGAATTTTGTAAAATGAGGAGGACACAAATTGTGGTCAGTATGATTTTAAAGCCATTTACCTTTATGTACTCTCTTCTCACAAGATCGACATTCAAGAACTTCTGACTCGGTAATTTTGAGGTGAACTTTTTGACAAGATGGACAATAATTTCCTTTTTTATAATGTTTGTGACACGCGATGCAAAGTGAGTGCAAAAAGTATTTGCTTCCTTTTTCGCCCTTCTTAAACTTAAGATAATATACGAATGGATTTAGAACTATACCAATACCAAGCATTCCCAAATTGTTGTTTACTAAAGCTCATTTAATAATATTTACCTCATGGTGCCATTCAGCATGACGATCTTCAGGGGAAGCATGTTTAGCATTGCACGAGTGACACTGTGCACATATATCGCAATGCCACCGCCCCATAGGCACTTTTCTAAGGCCAACGCAGTAAATGTGATATCTGCAAAAACGTAAATACAAGCATACAGATTTTGTTCAAGGTAATTAATTATAGATGACAAAATTCTCTCACCCTCGATCACATAAGTCACAAAACAACATTTTGTCCTCATCCGCTGGATCATTACACTCAATACAGTTTTTACATTCTGTACATTGCCAATTGTATTTTCTTATATACGGAAGCATATCTGCTGATAACTCCAAACAGGATGGGTGATCTGGAGAATTTAAAGTATTAAGACTTATACAATATTTATAATTCTTCGTAATTTAGCTTACTTGGAACATTGCATTTGGCGCAATATAGAAGACTCTCTCTGTCCCCATCCTTGTTGTGACTTTCACCCCCTTCACATGTTTTACAAGTTGTTCGCTTGGGTTCTGAATTTATAGCTGAAGCAATTTCCCCTATTATAGGCTTTGTATCCTCAATTAGAGCAGAACCATTCTGGGGTGGGGCCTGCGGGGTATGGCTACCATTGTCGACCACACTGACTGCCAATGCCAATGCATCCGGCTTTAATTCCACAGGAGCTCCATCCTGGTCCTTGGAATCTCCAATCTCATCGTCGTCATCGTCAGAGGATCTATTGAGTAAAATTGATAAAATATAATACAAGTTAAATAAATCATAAATGGAAATAATTATGAGGGTTACGAAGAATCAGATGATGACGATGAATCGGAAGATGATGACTGACTTTCGTCAGAATCATTTATTGATGACTTGGGTTTCTCTTGAGGAAGTCAATGGTCCATAGCACACAGTATTAAGTGGCAAGTACTTCAATTCGGATGGAGTGTATCTGTAAAAAGCAAAATAATAATAAAAATATAAGACAATTTATTTTGTAAAGTAAATGTAACAATTTATATACCTCTTGTAATTATCGCAATACTGCCCAGCTAAAATGGCAACAGGATAGTAGCCGACTTTAGTAGCCTCCGGTGGTGCATATTTCATCCTGGATTGCTGAGTATGAAGAGTAGTTGTTTGCAAATCAAAGGAATAACTTCTTTCTTCATTTCTTTCTTTATTTAACTTCATGTTCCACTTTGCAGCAGATCTTATTATTCTTCTCATAAATTCTGCAGATCGATCTCGGACCGGAGGTGCTCCAGCTGGGGTCTGTTTTTGTTGAAGTAGTTCAGCCTCCCGTCGCTCTTGTATTACTTTTCTAAATTCTTCATATTTCTCTGGAAAATCATTGTACATAATGTCCAAGACGTCTGAACTACTCAGCGCTGTTAAGCCCAGATCGCATTGAGTCTCGGTAACAATTTTCTTTTCACGGAGAAAATCCCTTTCGTGCATGTCAACTACACGGCGATTCATGTCTGGATATTTTCTTTTGAAGGATTTGATTCCTAAATACTCAGAGATTTGTTCTTGAAGAATAAAATGCTCAGCGTCTGGCTCATTTGGCCAAGGATATTCAAACAAAGTTTGAGCCGTTACAGGTTTCCTGTTAAAATTTAAACAAAACCCACATTATAATATTAGAGCATTTGGACAACTCATACCTTTCTTCTATTAGATCTTTTGTAAACTTTTTCAACTTTGCAGCTCCAGTCACAGATGTACTCGTCGAGCTAATATTTGATACTTGAGTAGTTTCATCCCCTTCGGTTGGAACTAAACCTAAAAACAGAAGGGGAAAAATTTAAATATCTGAGAAAATAAAAATATTGTTAAAAACGCCAACATACTTTGAACTAGCACTTGCTGTTGGTCTAATATCAGCACTCATCCTCGTTTCTTCTTCGAAGACTTGGAGAGGTTGCTTTGGTGGTGGAATGACCTTTACTTTTGGACTTTTTAACTTCGTTTCACCCGTTTTAGGCGTTGCTTGGCGACTTCCACGAGATCCTTTTCCACGGGGAGCTGGAATTTAAAATTCAACAACAATTTAGCTAACATTACTTCAAAACTTCATTTCTTCAAAAATTAAATTACTTCTGGTGATTCCACGTGTAAGTCCTCCTCTTACTCTGGGTCTTCGAACTCTAGCACTGCCAGGGGTTGTCGTTGAAACTACTTGTCCCTCTGGGGTATCCCCTTGTTCAGTACCACCAGCTGCAGCTTGACTCAATACAGCTTCAACTATTGAAGCCACGGATGCAGCGGCAGCCTCACGTTCCATACGATTTTTAAGTGTTGAGCCTCGAGGTCTTCCTCTTGGTCTTCCGGTGCTTGGCCGCTCTCTTCCTCTTCCCCTTGGGGTTCTTACTTTTTTGACTTCAGAATTTGTTGATATATTTATACCATCTGCGTCAAAATTAAAGTTGCGCTGTTGTTGATCATCCCCACCTTCCATCGCAGAACTTCGACTTTCTCCATCTCCAGAATTTTCACCATCCAATTTTCTTCTCTTTGTCCTTGGGCCCAAAGTTTCAGCTGTGAAGACCGACGTTGGCTTTCTTTTCCTTTCTGTCCGACGAGATGGTCCACCTTCAGATTTAGAGCCTCTTGGGCGCCCACGTTTTCTTTTTTCCGTCACAACAGGCTCACCTCCTGGAATTACTTGCTGTTGGACTTCCCTAATTTTCACAGGTATTTTCTTGGCTGAAGCTGTGATTGATTTTGAATGAATAACTTCTGCTTCAACTTCCTCTGGCTCAGACCCATCGTCCAATTCAATCAACTCAACATTTTGTAATTTTCTTATTTTTTCTAACATTTGTTGCGGAATTACATTATGACCACGTGGGTCTTCGCCACCTTGCCCACTGGCTTTGGCCACCCTTATCGAGTCTACGATTCCCTGAAGACGAGAACTCGAAGTTGATGGTTGGTTAGAGGGTAGATTTCTACTAACCGTATTTCCACGACTTGGACCTCCAATTTGCATTTTGATCGGCGATATTTCAACATCATCAGATATGACCATCAAGTCAGAGTCAGTTCCAGAGTTGGACATTTCATAGCCCCCATCCCCATCCCCAGATCCTTCTCCTTCTTCTTCTTCACTAGAACTTGGGACTTCAATGGGTTGTCGATGTGTTTGTTGTTGCTGTTGTTGGGGGTGAGGTTGCTCTGCCCTTCTAATATGAAGTTTTATCCCCTCACGTCCCCCTGACTGAGAACTGCTGACAAGGGAGGTGGATGCAACTCTTTGAACATTGTAAGGCTGATGTTGATATGAAGTTACAACGGGACGTGGACGCGGAGCCTGGAGTTGACTCTGGAGTAGAGGATGCATTGAATGTCTTTGAGGTTGAGGTTGAGTTGGAACTGCTGGGGGGAAACCTCGGGGATAATATCTTCCATCATAGCGAACCCCTCGTGGGGGAGCGTAATCCTGAGCTTCTTCTTCATCGAATTCTTCTTCGTCTTCAACTTCTTCCTCGTATACATCCTCTTCTCCATCTGGTTCAACTTCAATTATGTCATACTGACGATCATTGTCGTCAACTTCTTCTTCGTATAATCCTTCATCATCCATTCCTTCTTCATCTCCCAAATCATCATCTTCTTCTTGTTCTATGTACTGGCGTTGTTGTTGCTGAGTCAGACCGCTAAATCGTATCTGTAGAGGATTTACAGTCCTTGGTTGTGTTTGCATGGCAGACGAGGATGGGAATTGGGGAACTCCTGCTCTTGCATTTCCAGTATTATGTGGGAGAGATCTGTCCAAATATCTTTGAAAAGAACCAACTTCCCCATGAGTTTGGGAAATTGATTGATCCGGACGATTGAAAAGTTGTCGGACCATGTGCCGCTCAGATACGTTACTCCCAATTAGAGGAGTTGAAGGATTTTGAAAGCTTCTGCGGCTCGTGCTACTTGGCTCAGGGCTAATATCATTGTCGTCCGAATCCATTACTACTGATAAAAATTACTGGAAAAAATAAACCCAACAAATGTTGGAATTAGCTCAAGGATTATTAAATTGTAAATGTACTGTGCACGGAATCAACAAACACGAGTTCACGGTAAAATAACTTATAAAGATTGATACTCAATACATGCATTGCAAATTCGCAAAAAATTTTTACGTCTTATCACAAACTCAGAATCGTCGTACACTTACTTTGAAATATTTGGCCAATTTTTAAAATCTTCTAAAAATAGTAGTGACTAGAAATCCCATGCAATTATTTTTCTGAAAATAAAATTTTGCTTACTAGTGATAACTAGAAAAATTAAACCTGCGGACGAATTTCCCTAACCGAATTGAACCAATTCATAATTTTGCACAAAATACTCTTAAATATTATTCTCGCAAAATATTCCAGAAATATGGACTAATCTAGTGATCAAATTGGGATTCTTATTGATAAGGCATAAGGCGTAATATATTATACCAAGCAAGTATTTTACAAAATTCGAAGGAGGAAAGCTCTCAAAGAAAGTAATTTCACGACTTTCCTCCGGCACTACTGTATCTTTCCTTCGCATTAGATTTTTAACCCAAATCGCATCCGCTTTTTAGCTTGTCTTGGTTATTAATTTACACAAAAATATGTATTTTATTTTACTGACTGAACTAGCTTAATGAGGGGACTTGCATTCATGCAAAATAAGTTAATTATTAGCCGACGCCGACTTAAATTTCAAGTTTTACCCTTACGTACATCAATTTTTTTGATTCTTTTTGCTTTGCTGGGCTGCGGCGATAAGTTTTTCAGAAGCCAACGTGAAGGGCACAATTTAAAATGTGAACGTACTCAATAAAAATTTTAATTTGGGCCTAATAAAAATATTCATAAAGTATAAATTTGAATTTATAGAAAACTCTGTATATCTTTTGCACTCTGCTGCACCGTACCGTGTATTTTGGCTTTCGCTCAAGGCTAAACACAAAAGGAAATAGGAGCTTGGGTTTATAAAGCGGCGGGGGGAGCGGTTTAGTAACGCATTGCTTGCATTCTGTTATCAAATTACTAAATTAACAAATTTTCTAACTTGTAGAAAACTAATTAGTTTTAATTGATCATAATATGAGTGGACTAAGTGCATAAAACAAGGCTCATTGCTTCTATTCTACTCTAAACTGTAATTTTTAAATTGTACCAATTAAAATGGGGCAATATAGGACGAGTTGAATTTGATTTTTAAGCTACCTTGGCGGAAGTGCTTTCGGCGAAATTTTTCGTAGAAAATATTTTGTATAATTTTAAAATGTTTCGAAAATTTGTGCTCGTTTCGTCTGTAGTAGGGACAGCCGTCGGAGGATCTGTTCTTCTCAAGTAAGTTTTTTGGGTAAAATAATATAATGATTTTTATCAAAGAAGTATCCCCTTGAATAAATGCTTTATATTTGTGTGCTTTCAGGGATTTTATTGTTGGAAACAGTATGAAATTAGGACCAGAATTTGGAGCTAATGGTAAAGTGATAATTGTGACTGGTGGCAACACTGGAATCGGAAAGACTACATCGATGGAATTGGCCAAAAGAGGAGCCAAAGTTTACATGGCTTGCCGTGATAGGGCAAAATGTTTTGAGGTAATTAAGTTATTCATATTTATTAAAACTGTGCTAATCGGAGCTTATGTATGGAAAATCTAGTAAAAATTGTTTTCTTTGTGTTTCCTTATTTACAGGCCCGAAAGGATATAATTCTTGAATCAAAAAACAAAGACGTATTTTGTTTAGATTGTGATTTGGCAGATTTTGACTCGATTCGAAAATTTACTGCTGACTTTGATAAAAGAGAAAAAAGATTGGATATACTTATCAATAATGCAGGTGTAATGAGAACACCAAAATTATTTACGAAACAAGGGATTGAACTACAACTTGGAACTAATCACATGGGTCATTTCCTACTCACGGGTCTTCTCCTGCCTAAATTAATAGTAAATTAGTTTGAAAAATATTGGTACATTTTTCAAGACTCAAATAAATTATTGTTTCTCCACAGAGCTCAGCACCTAGTCGAATCGTGGTCGTTTCTAGCATTGCTCACACGAGAGGAAAAATCAACTTTGATGATTTAAACTCGAAGAATTCGTACGACCCTGGGGAAGCGTACAATCAAAGTAAATTGGCAAATGTGCTTTTTGCGAGAGAACTGGCCAAGAAGTTGGAAGGTATATTTGTATAAAATAAAGAATTATGCATAAATGATTTCTTTAGGACTTGTAATATTTACACTAGAACGTTTAATATTCTAGGTACTGGTGTGACAGTTAATTCACTTCATCCTGGTGTAGTCAACACAGAAATCATGAGGCATATGGCCTTTCAGGAAAGTTATTTAGCCTCCGTTTTTGTAAAACCAATTTTGAGCTTTTTCCTCAAGAGTCCTGAGCAAGGATCACTGACGACATTATTTGTTGCGTTACATCCATCCTTGGAGAAAACTACTGGAAAATACTACAGGTACAACGGCCTAAGTTTCAATTATTCAAAAATCCTATATTTTAATCTAATCCTTCTCTAATTTTTATAGCGATTCAAAAGAAAAGGCAGTTTCGCCCGAAGCTGAGAATCAAGAGTCTGCAAGGCGCCTTTGGGCAACTAGTGAAAAATGGACTAAATTTAAATATAGCATTTAATTTGTAAAGTATTTAACTATAGGCAACTTGTTTCTTTTGTACGATATTATGCTAACCTGAACAATGGCATATTGTAGCAAAATTTAGAATTTTATTAAAAACACAAGCTATTCAAGATTCAAGATGTTTCCAAATTCTTGTTCATTCGTTGAACCTGGTTTCGGTGGGGGGAAACGGAAAGTTTTCGTCCAAGCTCCCTTTTCATCATTTGTTATTGTCATCGTGGCCGGGCCGCAAGGGCAAGGGGCAGGACATGGTGAACAACATTCCCAAATTGGACAAAGTGGAAGTGGTTGCAAAACTTGACATTCGTCCTTCTCCTCTTCCGTCACTGATGCGTTATTTTCTTCTTCACAATTGTTCAATTCTGAAGTTTCAGAATCCAAGTCTGAATCAGTGTCCATTTGGTAAGACTCCTTTCCAATTGATGCAGTGTCCTCCTTGCATTCCGAATCTTCTTCTGAGGAATCCGTGGATTCAGTATCCTCAATGCACTCAATTTCCGATTCTGACTCTGACTCCGACTCTGTACTTGAATCTGAACTCGTATCCCCTGAATCAGTTTCTGATGAGTCCGTTTCCCCAGATTCGCTTTCAGATGAATCGGTGGTTTCGTCCGAATTTGAGTTGCTATCAGTTTCAGTGTCAGATTCAGAGCTCCCACTGCTACTGCTACTGCTACCACTGCTGCTGCTGGTTTTGCTCTCATCAAAAGAAGTGGAATCATCTGACCTTTCCCCATCAGCCAAATTCCCATCCCCGTACTCTGTTGGTATTTTGAATCTAACTTTTGGACGCGTTGATTCCTTTTGCATATTTGGATAACTTTGATTCAAATTCTCATATTCAGGAATATTTTCATTACTATCTGTCAAATCAGACCCACTGTCATCTTCATTGTTGATTTTCTTGAGTCGTCCAACTACTTCTTTCAGATATGCCTTTTCTTCAGGAGAACCGATTGTGAAAGTCACAACTCTTCTATCAGGAGAGAGTTTGGGTTTGTCTTCAGTTTTCTTGCTCTCATTTAGATTTTTGAGTTCGGTTGATGTAGAGAAATCGCTGGATATACTACCACTTACATCACCGGACTTTTTCTTCTGAAATCGTGAGTCAAATCTCTTATCTTGGACATCAGAGTCTCGATGATCACGACGACGGGAATTCTAAATGACATAATTGCATTTAATTTGTGTCCGAATTAACCGACCAAATTAATTCGAATTTGAATGTACTAGCGTCAGTTGATTTAATTTAATTACCTTTTGGCCCATAAGGAACGTGAAATTTTACTGCACTGACTTGATCTCCAAAGGAAATTTGAGTATAAAAGTGGATTAAACAGCAATAAACTAAAAATTTGTATTACTTTGCCAAAAATTAAACTTTACAAATAACAACTACGAAAATTCTCAAGGAAATCTTTTTGCTCGTCTGGTTTTGTAGAAAACTAAGATGAAAATGACCAATCAAATCAACAGGTAAACCGCATGGCAATGGAAAGTTTTATGAAAGTGAGGTAAAGCAATTATTTAGAACATCCGGGTTATCATATATTACAAATTTTATTTGCTGCCTTTAACAAGTAAATTTTTAACTTGAAACAATTATTCGACTATCATACGAAATAATACTGAAACAAGGATTCCTTCGTAGAACAATAATTAAGTGCATGGATGAGTTGATACATTTTAAATTGCGCATTTCTAGCAATTAGATAGAACAGGTCTTTGGTTGACTTCAGCATAACGATCTGCTTTACGAAATTTGATGGCCCGGAAGAAAAATGCACCGCCGATGAAAACAAAGACGATGAAAAGTATGATGAGAAATATAAATGCAATTGTATCAAATGTTGGAATAGAAGGAATTGTAGAAATTGATTCCGTTGCATTCACCATATAGCCGAGGGCCCATCCAAAAGTCTTGTTCTCGATCTGTAGAAAATTTAACAGTCATTACGAAATTCTACAAATGAAGTACAAATAAAATTATTCAACTTACGCGATTCTGAAACTCAATATTTGCCCAGACGTGATTATTACTGAATTTGTACACTTCACTCAGCAGCGTATGAACATAGACAGCCTTATAGCACAACTCTAGTAGATTTATTAATTTCTTGCCTGCGTAAAAATATTGAAATGTTATATTAATAACTGATTGAATTTGTAAAAAGATTTTCTGATATTACTTTTATCAATAGCGACGGCATATGTGATTTGATCAAAAGTTAAATTGCAATGGAATCTTGTTTTAGCCAAATATTCATCCTTTGTAGCTGCTTCAGTCAAATTTAGATTGTACCGAGAGTAGGCAAATCCAGAAAATCCCTGTGAAGAAAAATTAATGACAATGCTGAAGAAGATGTTGAAAACATTTGATTAATCAAATATTACCGTAAATAGATTTTGTTCATAACCCTCTGGAATGCCAGACACGTCCAGACATTTATCCGCTCCAGTATTCATATCTCTGCAGAATTGTGGACTCAGAAGATAGGAAATCGTGGAATGACACTTTTCATAGTCACCAGATCCAACAAATGTAAGAATTTCTCCTTGGTTCTGAAATTTATAAAATTTTCCAATGTTCTTAAAATTCTAACAAATTTGGTTTAGATAAGCTCACCTTTTCCAGACCATTCAAATGATGAACAATACGGATTGAATCTGGGGTGCATGGAGAACTCAAGATATCGGCAATGGGGACTTGAACCTGGTAACCGATTGGATCACAAGGGCTTGTGATATTAGTCGACCCCCCTCCGCTAGACTGGAAGTAGAAGCAATAGAATATATATGACCAGCTTGAACTTTGACCTATTCCTTCCATATATCTTACCTTTATGAGCAAGGCTCTATACCGATACAATGCTTGTAAAGTTCCATAGCATAAGAAGCTTTGACAAAAAACATGAAATTTTTTCCCATAAAGTTGGATTTGTTGAACGTGAGGATTATCAATTCCAATGGCTTCGTTGACTTGGAAAGCAATTTGAGTAGAAGCTCCACCGAGGTCAAGAGCTCCTCTTGTCTCTTGTTGATCCTTCATGTCCAAATTGTCCAAAAGCAATAAACTAATAGATTCTACATATTTTATTTTTTGTTGTTCCAATCTTACCCTAGATTGAAGTCCTCGATGTAAATAGTTGACTGTTATCCAGGCACTCACCCCTTCGGTGACCCCATGAATAATTTGTGCCTGAGAATCTTCAAACTCAAGTCCGCTAGAATGTAGAAATTTAACTACTTCTGCCATCGTCTCGTTTGCTCCAACTGGATTCGTTTCTCTAATGAAGTATGCTTAAAAGTAAACTAGGTAAATAAAGTAGAAATTAAAAATAACCAATAAAATACTGACTGGAGCAAACGCATTCCTGCAGTAGCTCCAAAGAACACTTCGGTGTATGCATTGGAATCTGGATGTACGAAACCTCTGGTTTCTTGAAGACATTTGCTTAAATGATTGGAAATACTATCTGCATTTGGTGGAACACTGGCAATTCCATCTGAATAGAATAAAAATCATTTTTAACGTCATACTAATACAGATGAAATTATATTCTAACCGTGGACAGTGCAGCCATGGACTTCAGTGACCAAACCCGTGTTATTAATCTTTGACCCCGGCCATTTAAAAAGAATCGTGTCTGTGTGCGTCGAGCCTGCATCAAATACTATGGCGTACTATAAAGTCCCAAAAAAGAGTTATAATTAGATGGTTGGCATATATGACCATATTTTAACCATTTTTCTTAGTATTTCTAGTTTAAAAAAACCAGATGGTATTAAAAATATTTTGTTAGCTCTACATATTTAATTTTGGAGGACGATTAAATTAAAATCTTAATCTGGTAGTTTCATTCCCTCCCGTCTGTCACCTAATAAAAAATTATGACGCACGCACGGCATAGGCTTTCAAGTAAACAATAAAGCGATGAGTCATTTTATCATAAATGAGATTCAAGATTAAATGAAATCCGGCTGTTACATTGAGACAGCGACTTTTCTGCAAATGTGGAAAATAAGACAGGTGAGATCTACACAGAATTGTTTCCCACGAGTACGTTACGTACTTGCAAATGCCGTGCTCATAAAGTAGAATACAATACAATACAATAGTCTTAACTAACTATTTTTTAATTTTTTATTAAAATGACCTTCAGGAGTACTCTATACACTCTGGTCTATCTTAACCAGAGCAAGTCAAGTCGCTTTAAGTTTATGTAAAGACAACATTAATGCATTGCAGATTGCAGAAATAAGAAATGAATGGAGGCTGCATTGGCAGCACGTGTTATAAGTTTGAACACTTTTAATATCAATAAAAGTACATTGAAAATAACTGATGCCCTTATAATATTTTTTATATAGGATTGCCTCATTTAATTTCAAATCCTGTTTTTTTTTGCCAAATGGTATTTATTGAAAAATCGCATATTCTGGGGGAAACCCGAGTAATTTTAACAAAGTTTTCAGTCAGTGTACCGGAAAATCCTACCTTCTTCCTTTCTTTCTATTCATAAAATGGATAAGTCAGGACATAATGACCTACACATGACATGTCTCATATCTTAGGGTTAGAAACCGACAAAGGTAATTAGCATTGGAAAGTCAAACATGGTCCAAAAAATCCCACTGCATACTGTTGCATACCTGTACAGTTTTATTTTTATTTTGAATTGGAGTAGAGGGGGCAACAAAGTTCATGTTGGGATTGAGACGTAGGGGACAAGAATTGGACTGGACTGTACTGGACGTGTACGTAAGACACAAGAATAAATAATTTAATTGTAGTAGTAAGATATGAACGACCAACCCATGTAGTGTAGTTAGTTGTAGTGGTAACATATCTGAATCTGACTGACCCTCAGAAGACGAGAGTACAAGTACAACGCAGGAGAGCAGAACAAGTATTTTTGCATTTTGCTGCTTAAAGTGGAAAAATCTTTGACGTCAAAACTGGTCGAAAGGAAAGGAAGCTAAAGCTAAAAGCTAAAGAGCTAAAGGCTAACGCTAGACTAGGTCTTGAGATCCTCTTCGTATTCTTTCCCATTATCACAACCTCAGTCAGCCAAAGGTTATTGGAAGGAAACAAACGTAGCTCATAAATTATATCATAAATCCAAAACCCAGACCTTAATTACAATTACGAAGAAGCCATCAGCCAGTATTCTTATATCAATTCCACTATTACAAAATTATTTCAATAGACTCATCCTTATTGCAAATTTCAAGTTGGCCTCAACCATATGAACCATTGTTGTGTTAATTAATTCATCAGGACTAATAGTTTGCCAAGTGATTGCTGTTCTGGTTGGAGTTGGAAGTAAAACCTCAGGATTCGCATTTTGCAGAATATTGGAATAATGGTAAGTAAAATTTTAGCTAGAACATAAGTATAATCGAGTCGAACCAGATTTTTTTGGTTTAATGAAATGGATTACATTTATTCAAATTCTACTATGGATTTTTGCTACAGTCTGGGGCCCTGAGTGAATTTTGTCCATTGGCCTGGAACCTTGATTAAAGCTTAATATGCAAATATTTCTTGATTAGAATATAACAACAAGCCTTAAATCAATCCAGAAGGAATTTCCTGTCTAGTCTCACTAATATATTGAAAATATTCTAATGTAAAAAATTCTAATGTGATCCCTTTCTACAGAAATTACGCTTGGTCCTCCTATTATCATTCCTTCTCATCGTACAACTAACAAATTTTGCTGGAGCACAAGATGAGGAGACAGATGAAGATTTGATTGACAAATTTGAAAAGGAACAAACATCTCAAGAAAACCCAGCAGTGAGTACAATAGATGAACCAAAGGAAAAGCCCGTTGCCCCATCCCCTAGCAGTATTCCTAAAACGAAACCTCTGATGCCAACTGCCGATACAAACGACAAGGGAGGGTTCATGGGTGAGACTGGTGACAAGGAATTGGGTGCACCAACAACCTCACAGGAATCCTGCAGTTGTGTCAAATACTTTCTTTGTGACATTGAGAATGGGGCAGTGATCGACAATGGGGATGTCATTGGACTCATTGACATCCGACTCGGTGGAAATGCAAAGAATTCACCATGTGGACATTATTTTGACATTTGTTGCAAGGTGAGTTGAATCGTCTAGGCTTTATCAGCAGGTAATAAATAATTAATTTGCCTTTTCATTATTACAGCAAATGAAGGATGCTGCAGAAGTTTTACCGGAACAACCAGTTTTTAAACATTCTGTTTGTGGAAAAAGAAATATTGGAGGGGTCGGGTTCCGTATTACTGGGGCATTGGACGGAGAAGCTCAATTCGGAGAATTTCCTTGGATGGCTGCTATCGTGAGACAAGAACAACAGGGGGATAGAGCCCCACTCAATATTTTCCTTTGTGGGGGCTCCTTGATTCATCCCAAGGTCGTTCTAACAGCAGCTCATTGTGTCTTTGGGTAAGTTTTTATGCTAAGCTGTCCTAATTTCCTGGTCATAAAATATTAAAATCTGAACTACACATGGCAATTTCATCATATAATATTCCCACTGCTTAATTTCAGAAAAAATCCATCTGAATTGAAAGTTCGATTAGGAGAATGGGATACACAGACCCCCGATGAGCTCTATCCCCATCAGGATCATCATGTGTCCAAAGTAAGATTTTACCTTAATTCGGTGCAGCGAATGAAAACTAACTAAAATAATCATATAAACAGATTGTTGTTCACGAAGAATACTACGCTGGGGCCTTATATAATGATGTTGCCCTAATTTTCTTGGACGCTGAGACCAAATTTGCTCCCAACGTTGACACTGTTTGTCTCCCACCCCCTAATGTTAATTTTGACGGCCAACGCTGCTATGCCTCTGGCTGGGGAAAAGATTCTTTTGGTGAGGATAATATTTTTACATTTTGTCCGTGGTCAAATGACCGTTGTTCCAGGACATATACATTCTAGTATGAATCTTCCAGGGCAAGAGGGGAAATATCAAGTGATTTTGAAACGTGTTGACGTCCCTGTCGTTCCACATGACCAATGCCAAGAAGCCATGAGACGAACTAGACTTGGAAATTACTTCAGACTCCATGATTCATTTGTTTGTGCAGGCGGGGAACAAGGGAGAGATACTTGCAGGGTAAATTAACTAATTTAGTTAATTTGTCGAAGCTATTTTTAAATAATTCTATGCTTTTCATATGCAGGGAGATGGAGGATCTCCACTTGTTTGTAAATTACCAAATTCAAATCATTACGTCCAATATGGAATTGTGGCCTGGGGAATTGGTACGAATTCATGAACTATAGAAAACTACACCTGATGCCTGATCTTGTATTTGTAATCACACAAATTTCTTATGTAATTTTTCAGGTTGTGGAGAAGAAGGAACCCCAGGAGTTTATGTCAATATTCCAAAATTTGTCCCATGGATTGAGAGTAAATTAGTAGCAGCCAATTTGGATACAAAATATTACAAGAGCTCATAAGTGAACAAAGGGGTACTGACCTAATTTTAGAACGACAGGGTATTCTTTCCAGCATTCTTATTGCAAACTGACCTCAACAACTTATAAATAGTTTCCGAATTCAAATTCTGCAAACAATATTGTCTACTCTACCTACGCCTACGCTACGATTTTCAGGGTGAATTGATTTTTATTTAAGTACGATTTTGCAGAAAAGACAAACAAACGAGGGGACACTTACTTTAAAAATGAAAAATATTTTT
>WJEZ01001021.1:0-10618 GCA_009869925.1 Thalassaphorura encarpata | reverse complement strand
TAAAGGTACGGTAAAAGAAGACAGGATGAAGATTTTGTTTGTGCGTTTCTGACTTGTCTCACATTCCCTTCCTTTCGTCTGGTATGTTCTACTACGTTCTTTTTCTTTTCGCTAGATTTGCTAGATTGTAGAGTCAGAGTCAGAGTCGGAGTGTGAGATTAACATTAGGTTGTGGTTGTCAGTGTCAATGTTAACTAGTCTCAAGTAGCCCTACAATGACATTTCCAAATGAAAATGGATGGAATCCGTCCAATAAATAGCGTTCACGGTGCAATTGTAAAATTAAATGTCATGTATCAAAACGATCAAATCAGGGCAAGTAAAAACCTTATAAACCAGCATAATGTAATACGTCGATTAAATTGCGATGCAAAATCTTCATTTTGAAACAAGGAAATTAAAAGTTAGCCTGTTAGCCAACTGTTAACTCTAGAGGTGACTTGAATCTGGAGACACTCATCTTAAAACATTTGCGTTGAATTATCAATCTGACAAAAACAAGCTTTTTTGCCAAGATGTTATGAAGTGAAATGATAAGATCAAGATCTAGTTAAGAATGAGATAATGTATTGAGTGAGCATCACCCCTGTGTCCAATATTGCGTTAAATTGTATTGTTTGTGTCAGTTTATCTGATTTTTTTACCTAATCATTAATTGATTATTTTCATTTTATTCAGCTATAGGTTACGACTCCCGGAGGATTGAAATGATAAGATCAAGATCTAGTTTAGAATGAGATAATGTATTGAGTGAGCATCACCCCTGTGTCCAATATTGCGTTAAATTTTATTGTTTGTGTCAGTTTATCTGATTTTTTTACCTAATCATTAATTGATTATTTTCATTTTATTCAGCTATAGGTTACGACTCCCGGAGGAGAACTTGGATTATTTACTCAAGCTGAACTGTAATCGTCTTCATTCCTAATCCGTGAGTAATAATTTTGTAGTTTTCACTTAATGAATCTCGACGTGCCGTACTAGTGACTGGTGACGATGAGTCAGTCGATTTTTTTACTACCTTTTGTAGTTAAAGATACGAGGCATTTATGCTGTGCTCCCTGCTCCAGTTCCCTGGTTCATGTCATGCCCTCAGAATTTACTTGGAAGTAGTACGGGTGATAATGTATTAATTTTGCTAACGTTGGTCAGAAATGTGGTATTGCTGACTCGGCTCACTTTATTTTCCCAGGGCTCGATCGGAGACAGCAGAAATTCAATTTTTATGCACACGTACATAAAATTAAATGTAAACATCAGAGTCCATGCAGACTCATGGTAATCGCAAGGCACGGCGAATTTATTTTCATTTCTATTGTCCATTTCTAGTGAACTGCGCATTGTACAAATAAAAATCGGAGCAAACTGAAAGGTTTGGCGTTGACATGTTTAACATAACTTAACTCTAAACTCGGTTGGACTGAAGAATGAGTGTAGAGTGTCCGTCATCACCGACTCAGTTAGATTACCAGTTTCTCTCCCTTCTTGCCTAACGATTTTTATTTAACACTTTAGCCAGCTGCCTTAACTGAATCTGAGTAGCAAAAAAAATAAAGTATAAATCAATCTAATAAAACAATTTCCGCCGACGAAACTGAATTTGGCATACCAGCTCCCTGACGCTAATATAAAATCTGTGAAACTTAAAGTCTTAACTCATTAATCGTTAATTCCTTCAACAGAGAGATCCAATAATATTTGACATCATGAACCTGAATCAAGAATTTCAACAGCCTTTGTCTTTGCTAACTACGACACCGTCACCGCCATCGGCGCAAAATCAAATCCCTTCGCCAAGTTCAATGTCGATGCCACCACCCCCATACCCATTTGGATTATGCAGTCAGCCTTCGTCAAGTCCAGGACGGGCTCAACCTCAATCACTGCCGCCTGTGTCATTGACTCACGTGAACTTTAACCTTGAGAATCAAGGTGGGCGAATTGCCAAGATCAAGAAAAGAAAAGGAGTGGATGACTACGCGGTCGAATTTCCAAACGAACTGATCGGAATGACAATTCAGAAAGATGGAAAATTTGTTCGAGTTTTGATCTGTCGATTTTGTCACATTGCCGTTGGAGCTCGAGCTGATAGGATCAGAGAGCATTTGGGAAGTAGACGTCATAAGACCAAACGCATTGAAGCAGAATCTGCTGGAGAAATACCACGAATGGATCAGGCGATTCTTAACATTAAAGGCGGAATCGAGCTGATAGGATCAGAGAGCATTTGGGAAGTAGACGTCATAAGACCAAACGCATTGAAGCAGAATCTGCTGGAGAAATACCACGAATGGATCAGGCGATTCTTAACATTAAAGCCGGAATGTATGGAATTGGAGTCGCACGAAAGGTTAAGCCGCCGGCTTCGGCTACGGCTATAATGACCTCTACAGCTGAACTGGCCAAAACAATGGAGGAAATTGAACGACAATATGGGCATGGGCAAAGTGGAATTGGGAAGAATATTCAAACATCTCAGCCCCAGAAGCGTCCTGCCGATGAGGGACGTATGCTACTCGTCAATTGGTCAGATTTTGAGTCTAATCTCAGAAAAAAATTCTTCCAATATTGGCTCAATGGACAATTCACTGATGCAACTGTTTGGTGTCAAGGAGTTCAAATCAATTGTCATCGGTTGATTTTGTCATCTGGATCTGCATATTTTGAAAAGTTGCTCTGCACGAGCACCCAGAATCCAATTCTATTTTTGGCTGGGATCAATATTGGTCCTTTGAGAAATATTTTGGATTTCTTGTATCGTGGACAATGTCATGTCACTGATAAGGAATTGGCTGAGTTTAGTAACACGGCAGAGCAGCTCGGGATCAGAGGATTGACCCAATATGGCCAAGATCAAGGGTCTGGATACAATAACAACTATGGCTATGGAACTGTGAGCTTCATGGATTCTGACGAGAGTGGAGTTGCATCAAGTGAAGGATCTCCATCAGGCATCGGCCCATCGGCGGAAGGCAACGATGACGAGTTGAGTCCGATTGATTATGCAATGACTCAAATGAGAAATCAAAATCAAAACTAGTGAAATGACAATCAGTCTCGTTAAACTACCACATTCCGCCAATTTCTTATTTTTTATCTTTATTTTCAAAATTGGCCAATTTCCACTGCCTACTGGATTGAATTTTACTTTATTTTCTGACTAAAAATTCTTTCTTGAAAACTGAAACATGAATAAATTGTGGAAAAGATTTTAACTGAAAGGAAAGGCTTTTATTCCTTGTAAACAATTTATAAATTCTGTGCTAAATTTTTGTCATAAATCATTATTTTATCCTCACTCACTACTGACTAGAAATTCTCTTAGCATTTAGCACTGCGAGAAAGCCCTATTAATGTTGCGTCAGCCTCTAAAATGGTCAAATCAGATTTGGCTCCTAGGAATCTCGTTGATAACTCTAGGTCATGTAGGATTAGACGAACTCGTTTTCCAACTGTATAAGCTCTAGAAATCGATACAGAAGAAATTCCTAATTAGAATTATAACTTTTTTCTCAAATTGGTTGGATTTAAAACTCACTCAGCATTTCTTTCCGGACGAGAACACACAGTATGGAATTTTCCTCCAAAGTCAATGTACAGGTCATCTTGAACCACATGAAAAATTGTACCTTCAACTAGTTTTCCACTCGGGTCACCCATCTAAACAAGATTTAAATAAACTTTAGCTAGTTTATTACCGAATACAAAAGAAGTAAGGTTAATTCCAGGCAACATATTAACTTAAGAGTTAACTGCAATTAAACCTGACCTGGATAAGAGGAGAATTTCTAAGGAGTTTGACGAAACTCTCATTCCCTGTGAATTTATCCATGGCTTTTACAAATCCACTTTTTGGTTTTGGTTTAGCATCTCCTTCACTTTGCTGCTGTTGCGAATCCTGGTGCTGTTCGCTTTCTGGAGGTTGTTGCGAAGAATGCGCTGATAAAAATATTGACCTCCGGACTACGCCCCGTGGCATGAGACTGAGATTGTGACCAAGTCGTCCCAACAGCATTGCAGAAATCTCTACAAATCGGAACGGAAGGAATCGAGAAATGATTCAACAATTTTGACTGTAATAGCTGCAATAAATTGTGTAATAATTAAAACAGCGTAAACTTACCACCTTAGAACAACAATAATTAATGATTTAGTAAATAAATACAGTGGAAATATCAGCTAAAATAAAAATGCAAAATTCAGGAGTTTTTCCAGGATATTCCGACCGACCGGTTTAAATTTCTTTGCCGATTCCCACGCAAAACTTGGGGAAATAGAGACTCGAATTTCCAAAATTACATCATGAGCTCAGCCCAAATGTATGATTAAAATTTTAGAAGAATAATTGTTAAAAATTTTAGAGATTTTTTAAAAATGCGATTGTGAATTTAGTCTGATTTTTATTTTGAAATTACTACGTTGTTAATTTCTCATTTCCTTATGGTCCTTGTTGGACAACTGGGTAAAAAGTAGAATCCGTCTATAACTTACAAGTTGCCTTCAAAAGTCATAATTACGTATATTCACGAGACGCAGGAACTCTCAAAGGATACTGATACTACTTTTGTAACTGTTTATTCGGCAGCTTTTCTAATTGAATCACATTACATTAGGTTGAATAATTTTTACAACTGAATTATTACGGGGTAGATTACAACGCCATTTTAAAGTTTGACTCAGGATGAGCCCGATCAATGTTGAAAATTTTATATTTCCACCGAACACTGCTTCTACAGTTTTGAATAGGTTCTTGTACTCTTTACAAAGCTGAAGCTCCAGAAATGATCTCAATAAGTTCCCTAGTAATGACAGCTTGCCGAGTACGATTGAAGGTCAAAGCCAACTTTCCAATCATTTCTCCTGCATTTTTGCTAGCGTTGTCCATGGCAGTCATCCGAGAAGATTGCTCAGAGCAAGCATTTTCCTTCATCGTGTAGAAAAGGAGTGAGGCCAAAGAATACTCCGTGTAGCTTTGAATTACATCAGCATCCAACGAGTCATACACGCTCAACTTTGGGGCAGCATTGACAGCGTTTATACTAAAAATTGGGATTTCCGTTGTAGTGTACGATACGACAGACTTAAATCTGTTGTAGACAATTTTTCCTCCGCCATATTCATAGCCACTGTCCAGAACAGCTTGTGCAATTCGTGAGGCATCCTGGAAACATACAAAATAAAATGTACTGACATTGACCTCTCAAATGAAATATAAAAGATTTTGTGAGAAAAATTAAGAATTGTCAGTCTTTATCTCAGTCTTTATCCTTTATTCAGTCTTTATCCAGCTGCTATACCTGGAAACTTGGAGCCTTGCGACCGATTTCTTTGGCAGCCATCAAGATATTATTTCCATACAGTCGTTGCAGAATCGCTCTTGACTTATCTCCGATGCAAACGACCTTAATGTTGTTATCAGCAGCTTGCAAGTCGTTCTGTAAACCAGAAGAAATTAGGTATTTAGCATCCAAAAGCGAGGAAAAACTAACTAGAAATTAAAATATTTAACTGTGACTAACCCTAATGACTTTCCCCACTGAGGAGTGAATTGCTCCACAAAGACCTCGATCTGATGATACGGCCAGAATCAGCTGTGGTGCTGACTTATCCTCAGGGGCTTGAACTTCAGCCTTTTCATAAAAAGCCTGTGATCCAACTCCGAAAGGTCGTGCCAATTTTAATTCTCTTTCTGCTCTTGCATACTTAGCAGCTGACACCATCTTCATGGATTGGGTAATCTTTTGAATGTTCTTAACAGATTTAAGTCGGAGGGAAATGTGTTTTAGAGTGGCCATTCCACGATTGCTTTGTTGGTTCCATACTGGCACAGCAGACACCAGAAGCACACGACTTGAATTTCCCAACATATTCATGATTGCAACTAACTTTTAACCCTGAAAATAAACATAAATATTATAAATTATGCCACAAATGTTGTGTAACTGAGCACTTTTTCCCAGTTTCAGCGAAATGTCACATGTCATGTCTGGCCGTCTCTGTCTACACATGGGGCTCGATACACATGACTAGTTACGTAATGCACCATTTTTGCCATACGTGACGTTTTAATCCAATTTTAACTGAATTTTAATCAGTACAATTACACTATTAGGCAATTTTTATGTAAATTATCTCGAAAATCTTAAAACTGAACCGGCCAATTGTACATTTATCAACCCAATCGATCACCGCGACCGTAACGTAACGTACGGCTGCGGCAAATGGCAAATTAATTAATTCCTGTTAATTTAAAAAAAACTTACGTAATAGACTATCGGTTTCGCCTGCAACTGCACTGGGTGGTTATGGCGTTGTAGAATACAGAAGAACCCGTCCCTGATTGACCTGACCTTAGAACTTGTGATGTGAGACCAATTGAATGGAATTTCGGTCGGGCCCTCGGATCTTTTGAATTGCAATGCCAATTATCTAAGGCACGGGTTCAACATGCGCCTGAGACTGAAGAGGGCAGCGGGAACCGGGAACTCATGCATCTGCTCGTGCAGTTCTATTTTCTATTTTTCTCTTAATGCATTAAACCTGTGATCATCTGCTCAATTTCACTGCCAAAGCCAAAACCGAATCCTACTCGACCTTTGACCTAAGCTATTGAAAGCTATTGACATGATGGAGAGCGAAAATAATTCACCAATCGTTGTTAAAGAAGTTTCACAGACACCGAAAGAAAAGGAGTCTGCTTCGACGGAAATGCCAAATTCACTTCGATTTGGTCATATTTGTTCCAAAGTCAAGGTATTAGCTTGTTTTTTTATCGCTCTGCTTGAGCAAGATCTGAATTCCGTATATAACAAGAATAAACTACAATAATTTAATTATTACACAATTTTTTAGCATCTGGACAGAACTGGATGGGTCAGAGTTGGAATTCCAAAACCTGAAACTGTTGCTAGTCACATGT
The DNA here is from genome assembly GCA_009869925.1 of Thalassaphorura encarpata. Lineage (NCBI taxonomy): Eukaryota > Metazoa > Arthropoda > Collembola > Poduromorpha > Onychiuridae > Thalassaphorura > Thalassaphorura encarpata. Next base: position 3,699 of record WJEZ01001021.1, on the reverse strand, counting down.
ACCGAATGGCCACAATGAGTGCATTCTTGTTTGAAGAAATTGAGGGACTTGACATGAATAAGTAATTCAACATTAATTTAGAACTAATTACTGTCAAATAATTTTTTACAACTTTGACTCTGTTACAAATCATTTTGTTCCTCTTAAAATATACAGATGTATTAAAATGTCACTAGCCCATGATATTGGAGAATCCATCATCGGTGATATTACTCCAAATGACGGTGTTTCCACTGAAGTAAAATTTAAAATTGAGATGGATGCAATTAACCAAGTTTCAAGCCTACTTCCAACAACAAAAGGGGAAGAACTTCGGAAACTTTTCCTGGTTAGTCAACTTGTCTTTATATCACCAGATTTAGAATATTTATGTTTTATCCAGTATTTCCGGATTACATAAATATAAAACAAATAATATTACTACGCTTTTCTAGGAATACGAAGAGATGTCAACTCCAGAATCAAAATTTGTACACGGGATGGACAAATTTGACATGGTACTTCAAGCATACGAGTACGAGCAACAAGAAGGGAAGCCCAGATTCTTGCAACAGTTTTTTGACTCCACCAAAATATTTTTTAATGATTGTCATCCAGCTATAAAAGGTTTAGTTGAAAAATTGTATGCAGCCCGTGATTCAAACATTCCATTTCCACGAATGGTTTAATTGTTGATGGTTTGACCTAATAAAATGGCTAATTTTGAGATCTACAGTTCTAACAATGCAATCACTGTTTATTTACTCGTATTTGTATTTCTGGTATTGCAATTAAAATATTAATACATCCAGCTACAGCAATTATATTTTTGACTTGAGTTTAGTCAAAGACTTGACATTTTTTCCAATTTGTCTTGATTGTCTACACAAAGCCACTTGATGAGGTCAAAGGACCAAAGTGGAAGACCGGCTTCCTGTCTGAGTGCTTCTAGCAGTAATAGCTACATTTTAGATCGTAATTTTAAACCTAAGCAAAACACTCTATCTTTGTAGTGTAGTTCATATCGATTAGGCCTTCTATTCCGATCTGACAAGTAGCATTGCTTTGCTTTCAATGAGTAAGCAGCAGCAGTATTACTTGGAGTATCAATTGGAAATCAGTATTCAGGAGAAAGCGACAACCCATCAATCTTATAACCGGGTTTCAAAAGCTTTCACTCTTTAACGATTTTCTTCGGAAATTGAGCCTTTCGCTTAACTTATGGAGTTAGGGGAATAGGTGAATGCGAATAGAAGTCCAACTACTTTGCGAATTTACAACCTTCGTTCTCCCGGAAGTGGAACGAGTGCATGGGTTTTGCGATTGGATCATTTCCCTTTTCAAATAGGTTTCGGTTCAATGCCCCGAAATCTTGTCATCATTTCTACGCTACTAGTAAATGTGAATTATATTTTGTCACATCACAATTTCCACTTTCAAGCAGATTTGATCTGATCAGATGCAAGTGGTGAGAGATGCTGTTGAAATTGAAGGCACATCTTCCCAGGTTGCCGAAAAGGAAAATAAATTCCGAACGTGAGAAGAATTTTGAGGGCTTATTTATTGTATCAACCGGGCAGAGCATATGCCATTTTTATTAACATGATTTTTATTTTTATCATATCGAATCACGAATCGAAAACTTTCTACTGATCATTTGGTTTCATAGTTGTTATCGGGTAAATTTTGCATACATTTTACAATAGCTCTGATCATTAGAGGAAGTCATGACATGATACAGGAGCGTAGCCTAGCCGCCTGAGAAAAGCGCAATGGACTCATTATTTGCATGTAGAATAGAATTACAGATCCAATTCGAGTTCACATTCCCATCCTCATTGTACAGTGCAGGATCCGCTCAGAAAAAGAAACTAACTCGCTTTGGCATTGTCAGTAATAAAAGTGAAAGTCGGAGAAAGCACGCCCGGAGAAATACGTGCCTTGCAAACTCTAGACAAAGTTCAAGTTTTACTGCAGAGCAAAACTGCAATAGGAGGATTTAAATGACCAGGATTATATTAAAATAGTTCAGAGACAGTCTGAATTGTAGAATTTGCTAATTTATACTACAAAGTCCCAAGGCATGTTTCGTATTTCATGCAAAGTCTTTACTTCGCTTTACATTACAGGACAGGGAAGTTCATCCATGTGAAATCTTATTAATGACCCCTTTGGGATTGTGGAGACGGAGACAAAGAATGCACATTCACATTTGGCATTTCGAGTTCATTGCTTTTCCTTTTCATTCACAATCATCATATTTGTTTGTTTGCCAAGCCAAAAAAGAATAGTAAATGAAGATGCACATAGATCACAAGAGTTGGGTTGAGTCCTTAATACAGATTAAGTTCCAGTCCTTTCCTTTCTTCCCATGCAAGATGCACGATGCAATTCGCAATGCAATCTACTGCTCCCCTGGAATCATTTAATTGCGTGGACGTGGATGTGGACTGCGTAGCAAACTTCCTTTTGGGCACAATGCCAATATCCTGTGCCTTGTCCTATCCTAATCTGTCTTGATTTCTACCACGACACACATGAAAGTACGACGTGGATTTAGAGTATATATATATGCTTCAATTTAAGTCTCATGGGATTCTATCAAATATTCATGGCAAGGACCTGACTCAATGACCACGTTATACAATTTACAGATACGAAGAAGTAAGGGAAACTTATTTCACCATTAAAAATATCGATTCGAGATAACTTTGAATTAACATCAGATTCGTTTATCAGAATCAGAAGATCAGAAGTTTATTCGTGCCTTTGAAAAGATTGAAAACCGAATACAAAAGAAATGTATTTCCAAGGAATAAATACACAATAAAAACCTCTAACTAATGAACAGAAAACATCATTTTACAAATACAATTAAAATTAATATTTATTTTAAGTTTGAAAAACTCGCAAAAAGAGCTAATCCTCCTCAGCATAATCCTGTTCAGGACTATTTTCTACATGATAATTTTCCGTAGCCAAATCTTCCTTCATAAAACTCGTCTTTATTCTTATTCCTGACCCATTTCTCTTCAAAAATGTATTGGGTAACTCCAAGTCGCTTTTCCGAGACCGTTCCTTCACGAGTGTGAGTGCATTAGAGCAAGTTCTTTCTGAAGTTTCATTGAAGCCTTCTGAGCAGCGGCAATGGCCAAGCAGACCGGGATATTCAACTTGGCATATTGCATTTTCAACACAAGAGCCTTCCGAACAAGTGAAGCCAACTAGACCTAGACATTTCCGGCTTTTCTGGTCGTACAACATCGAAATGTCTTTGCAGGCGCATTTACCATTCAAACACTCCAGAGATGCTAACCCATCGCAGACATAGCCAGTGCTGGGGCAAACGGATCCAAACGCAAGGTCACATTTGTCTTGGGCATTTTGGACAAAACCTGGTCGACATCTACAGTATCCGGTTGTTCCTTGATGATGCTCGGGTTTCATACAGTAGGCTGAAGTAATGCAATCATTGTCGGATTGACAAGGGCCAAATGCATGGCTAAGACATTTTGCAGAAGATGAATAATAAGTGCTTTGAGTAGAACTCTTACAGGTACATGTATTACCGCGACAGGTGAATTCATCCGCGCAGACTTCATTTGAAGAATCACAATTATGGTTGTAAGTCTTCCCACACCGCCCATTCGAGGTGGGCTTGTAATAACTATTACAAGAGCATTGATCATGACCAATGCATATTGCATTTTTTACACAGTT
>WJEZ01001020.1:0-20618 GCA_009869925.1 Thalassaphorura encarpata | reverse complement strand
TCATATAGATCAATTTAGCAGTTTACATGCAGTTAACTCTGAGACCATAATTAAGTGCATTAACCCGGAAGAACTTCAGATTTTCAGAATTATTTTTTATGCCTGTTGTTGTTTTTTACATTGTTATAGTTCCTCTGATTCTAACTCAAGTCGTATGTAAGTGGCCTAATCGAAGATCTCCACGATTCTATTTTTGTTTTTCTGTACGAAATATTTTCTGAAGAATATTTTTCTTAACTGAACCATAGGCCAATAGCCATGGAGGCCGCAACCCTTTAAGCTAGGGTCGTGGTGCTTTAACGTGGCGTCCATTCCCTTGGCTTTCATGAAAATATCACTTTGTCAGTAGTCAATTGAGCGCTTCTGGCTTTCTGGAATTGCATGAAGAACTTTGGTGGTCATGCTAAATCCAATGCGAAGACTTTGAACCAGATTACGATAGGAATGGAGAAATTCTTTGTCTTTATAGTCTGAATTATACATTTCGGTCAAATATATTGCAAAACAATGGTGACATTTTGAATAATAAAAAGTTCCAGTTGAAGTTTTAGTAAATTTGTCTTGTTATTTGTTCATTGCATGGGGAAATAGTGATAGAAGCATTTTTAGAACCGACTGATCTAGATATGATTTATATATTGTAACGTACCCTGCTGAGTTCCGTGGATGGGAACTCATGTTGTATGTTGGGAAAGTCTACATTGAGAAACTCAATGTCACCCACCGTCCATATTTGACTGACTGGTGGAGGAGCTGAGGATGAAGATTTTCTTGGTGTAAACCAGTCACGTCTTGATTTTCTCAAAGCCACGTTGAGGCTTTTCAAGGGGCTCAAATCATATTCTAATTGGCAGGCAAAACAACCAACCTCCCCCGAAAACTTTAGTTTTTGCTTTCTCTCACGTCTCTTACATCTTATCTGTTCAACCGAGTCCCACAAACATGTGCTTAAAAAGTACAAGACTAGACAAGACTTTTCCCCCAAGAGTCCTTGTGGGAAACGAGCAAATAAAATTTATGAGACCCACAAGACTAGTACAAATTTTTACAGTTTATGATGAAAAGAGTCCACGATTTAATTTCCAAGGGAGTTCTCAGAATTTATAAAGAGTACAAAACCACACAAAGTCCGCCGCAGTGGAAAAATCATAAGTTTCTGATTCCTCAAGTTTTTCCAACTTTCACTTTTAACTTTTTTGAAAGCGTTACTTGCTCTGAATTGTATATTTTTGTTAAGTTTGTCTCCTCTAAAATATTTATAAAAGTTTAGCGTACTTTTCCTATCTTTTCCTTCACTCCACTTTTCACTTGACTGAAGAAAATATTCAACGCAAAACTTCTTAAATTTACGCTTGAAAGTTGTTTTTTTATAAATATGGCTAATGTGTATTTGACAATTGTTGAGTATTAACGAATGCGTTTTTTCTAAAATGAGAAGTTGGCTCAATTTGATTTTTTTTTCAAGAATTTGGCTTTGTGATTAGAAAATTTTGAGTACAAGTTAAAAATGTGTGAGATGGGATGAATCGTCCGTGATACTGGGCTCAAGTTGAATCCGTTCCTCGAGATCTGGTGAACGGAGGAAGAGCGTCTCTGAGGCCAAATGTTTTTGACTCGGGAAATTCAAATACGCAAGCGTACAGAAGAGAGGCAGGAAAACTGAAATGATTCCAATCCTTATACCATGTACATGCCAGGGCAACCCATGGAAAACATGTAACTTTCAAAATCTTCGCAAAGCAAAGTGCCCACAAACTAATTTCTTATTATTAGTGGTTAAAATCACTAACTAATAAAGCCAAAGTCCAAGTCTAAAGAGTTTCTAAGCCTGACTTAAGCCATCTCAATTAGCACAGATTATTTACAAGTTTTGGGAAGGGAATGAAAATGAAGTCGTGGTGAGTAAAGTACAAGTAAAGAGATTCCCACAGGTCCAATTCTACAGAATTTACCTATGTAGGAGGATTCGGCAAATGGGAGGAGGAATAAACCTTAAGGATTTCTTCTCTCAATCAAAACCAAACTCAAGAAATGTAATTTTGGAAGGATTGCGAGTCGGGAAGATAATCACCCACATTTCTTATATCAACTTCAAAAAATTATATCAAATGAGGTCTTCAGCCCTTAGTCTAAATTTAGAGTTAATTAGTAAGAGCAACCTTAATAAGTATCGAAACTAATTACCAATTGATGCCCACTTTCAATTATTGACGGTTAAAATTCAATTCAGAAGATTTCCTGTCAATTATTAAAATAATTGGCATTCAATTTAACCCTAGTAACATAAGAAAACCACACACCCACACATTAGAATTCGCTCTGTGTTAGACACAACACTATGATGAAGACAGAATACAACTGCCTGCTTGTTTCTGCCTTGTTTGTATTTCGTAGAATACAGAAGAAATACAATGTGAACCAATTAGCCAAATACAAGTGGTTAGTGATAACAAAGATTTGTTTACCCAAAAAGCCTGATCTACTTTCACTTACCTGTGAAATTCTACCTTCCTTGTGTAATTTGTAATCGAAGAAGCTAAAATTAAAACAATAACAATCAAACTAGCACGTTGAAACTAAAATGTCATAGTAGTATATTGATTTTATGAATCCGTACCAATGTAAAGGAACTTAATGTGTTTCAGTTTGGTTAAAACCTCATTTAAATTAGCCCTAACTTAAGTGAATATCCAGAAATAGACATTTTTCTATTGTTGTACGAAAAACCAAGTAAGCAGAGTCAGTTGGCTAATTTATGTTGTAATTATTAAAAGCTAATTGAACAAAGTGTTAACACAGTTGGGGTTCTATTGGCAGCGTAGACTGGCTTGGCTGGGGAGGTTGGGCATGGAAAAAACGAATACTTTCCCTTGAATTGAGCCAAGACAGCGGCGAAAGTTACTTTCACTCCTGACTTTCACTCAAGGAAATCCGTTGCCCTCTCTCGGAGTAGGACGGAATGTTTTGGAATTCAAATGTACACTCCAACCACTAGGATATTTCATACTCTAGCACACCAGAATTTTAGATTAACTTCCAGTGAAAGCTCATTGCATTAGACAAATTTGCTTATAACATTATAAAATTATGACTTATAAAATGTCACTTGAATAGTAATTTGGTGAAATTGTGAGTACTGTGTTTAAACTATTTGAATTTATGTAAGAAATACTGGAAAATCACTCGAGTATGATTACGATTGACTTGCCGGTTTAAGGGTGACTGGTAAATAGCGGTAACGCGTCCTCTGACGCCCGCGGTTAAATCGGATGGACATCTCGCCCCACTCAAGTCATGAGATTTCTTCACCCGATTATCTTCTTATTAATGAATCTTTGTCAAGTCGGACATTCTTAATTAGTCCATCCTTCGCAGAAACAACTAATATCTTCGATGTAGATGCTGAAATCTTGTATGTTGATCGAGTAACGAGTCGGCTTCGGTTTCTTGCTTGTTATTGCCAATTAACAACGGACGGGCGACAAAAGTTTAAAAAAATGAGTCGTTCCTTGTCCAAAAGATTGAGACGTTTCACATTTCACTTTCTCCGAGCTTTCGGTAAATTATTCAATTTTATACTCGCAGTAAGTTGTGGTTTGAGTGTGCATTTTTGACAAGAAATTTATTTTCAAACACTAACTAGGAAAATGTCCTAACGAGTTGAATAAGTTCAGAAACATGAGATTTTAACGAGACGAATAAAATCTTAGACAGAATACAAAGTTGAATGAAAATACAGAATACATCCCTGAACATTAGTTTTTTTTGTAATGTAGTTGAGTATCATAAACCGTAGATTGATTTTCCATGTTAAAATGTCACCGAAAAAATAAGGTAGGAACGCAAGCTTGCGATATCAGAAGGTATGAATATGAATATGAGCATCAATTTTGCTCCATTCATCAATCGGTTGACATATGATCGATTCAATTCTCGTGCATCGTAAAAAATGATTGATTCTATCCCTCAACCCACTTTTTGAAAAAAATCATAAAATTTTGAATGTACTGTAAATTTACCATTCTTAGTATTCACACAACTGAATTAATATTTTGCAAAGAGTAGTAGTAAATGAAATATTTTCTTAATTATGTAACGATTAGAAAATGGCACGTGAGACCCTTGTGTCTGTGAAACATACAATTTTCCACATGTTTACACCTGCCTCCGGCTACACCACTTTCGCATATGTGCAAAACTGTTAAAATCAGTTAGTATTTTGTACTTTCACATAGGGTGTTGTAAAAATTAGCACTAAAATTCTTCCTGGACGCTGATACGTCATTTACATGTTAGTCTAGAAATTTATACAAAAGGCAGAAATCACATAAAGATTTTTGTAGGACCCTAGAGTTAAAGAACCATTCGTTTGGTTTTAGACTGAAATATTTTAGTAGACATGGAGCAGCCGACGAGTTCCCTAAGGCTATGTGTTGGCAGAATGATTACAACGAGATTTCTCGTATCCTGAGAGCTTTTACTTTCCTGCCTCTCCTCGGCAAAGTTGATCATGATAATCTCATAGAAAGAACATATCTCTAGGATGATTACCACTTAAACCTCCGTCCCTTCCCTCTTAAAATTGTAACAGGATGGGAAGGAAGGAATTGTGTGTAGTTTGAGAGAAAGTGGAAGTGAAACCCTCTGTCTTTCCTCACTTTGCTCTATACTCTCACTCTTTATCCATTTAGATCACAATTTAATTTTACTCCATGGTCTTGAAAGACGAAAAGACAAGAATTTACCCTTCAGTTTCATTTTCACTCTCATTTTAAGCTAAAACCGTAAAATTAGAAAATATTTCTTTATCCATTTAGCTCACAATTTAATTTTACTCCATGGTCTTGAAAGACGAAAAGACAAGAATTTACCCTTCAGTTTCATTTTCACTCTCATTTTAAGCTAAAACCGTAAAATTAGAAAATATTTGAGAATGATACTCGAATATAAATTCAAGTAACTTCAAAATTTAGCTATTACATAGGAATGGCCACACAATTTGCAGTGGTTTTCTAAACCGGTGTCTTTTATTGCTTTGAAATTAACTCCTACGTTTTATATCTTCTTCTTTCTTTCGTCCTTTGACAAAGAAGCTCTGACAAACCCAATTAAGATCCAGACGACAATCATTACCTTTCCTTTCCTTTCCTTCCTAATTTAATAGAGATAGTGGAGAAAACCCTGTCAAAACTCTCGTGAGCAGGTGGGACCACTAGGCGTGAAATGTGATTTTTACTACCCAAGCTCTTAAGTGGAAAATTTTCAGATTCTGGTTCCAAGCCACAGACGTGTTCACAAGTTTTTCTATATAGCGTATAGCCCCTATACTACATTATTTTTATATTTTTGAATTCTTAACAACAGAGCCCATGATGCTTCCTTATTAGGCTAAAGAAAAGAATTGAATTGAATTGATATGATTCACCCAGTGTCAGAAATTGGTTTGGTTGAACTTAGTTAGTAGTTGTTCCTCCCCCACGAGGAACGAAAGTTCTCATGTCAGATAATTGAAGTGGATTGGTTTGCCGGGTAAAAAAGAAAGTAGAGTGGGGCAGGAGGACAGACAAGCTGACACAATCCAGTCCTTTCAGAATATTGCATGTTTCAGTATTACTTGCTGCGGGAGATCACTTTATTATATGGCTACTAACTACTAACTTAATACTCATCAAATTGACCAGCACGCAATTTGGTTGGGAATGAAAATGAAAAGGATTGTGGAGCGTGTGAAATAATTGAATACGTGGAGACGGAGGTGGCTTTGCCCTGCCACCACAATCCAGTCAAGTCAACTCATTATGAGTTGAGGGAATTAAAAGGACACACAGACTACACATGTGTACATCCATGTCACTCAATTATACCCAAACGAGACGAGTGTCGCGTGTGTGACCCAAACAGCTCAGCTCTGATTACTAAATAAGCAGTCAGTCACTCACTCAACTTAAGACAGGGCTAAAAACCCCACAGCACACAAATCGATTATATCTCTTGAACAGAATTTACAATTAACTCCTACTCCAAAAAAAAGATTATAATTAGATTAAGGCGAAAGTTTTTGGAATGAAAATGAAGTATCCTTCCTATTAAATGGAAACCCAAATGAAAATTTCCATCCCACATGTTTAAAAAAAGAAAGTAAGCAAATGCGAAATGCCTCGACCCGCATTATTATGGACTTGGCGAAACATTAATTGTTTTCTTTGCTTAGAGCTTAGTTAGACTTCCTTAGGGTTAGGCACGCTTAGCTTTTAGAAAAGCTTGATCCAACAAAATAAACTTTCTTTTCGCCCTAGTTATATGAATGAACCTTTCAATCCAAAACGAAGAGATGAAAAAGTTTGAACAAATTTTGATTAAAGTTTAAGTTTGAGTTTGAGTTTGAAAATTGGGAGCCCCAGGTGTGGCGTGGAGATAGTAAACCATTATATTTGTCTATCCTCAACTCGCTTTGTCCTAATTTCTTTTGAATGTAATCCAAACTCAAAGCCCCTATCTTGTCCTAAATATTTGCATTTCTTTTTCTGCACTACGCGTTTTAAAGTAATCAAAAAATTCATATTTTTCTTATGAAATGAGTAAAAATCCACATTATTTACTTTGTGAGCGTAATTTGGTGTAATTATAAGGTCCTTTGTTTTTTGGTCTTGTAGCTGCAGAGTGATTTATACGAAGAAGGGCATAAAGCAACGAATTTAATTGCTTCATAAGTTTTCCCCCATCTCATGTATTGTAGTGGACGTAAACATTGGGAACAAAACTGGAATGGAGCCAAAAGTCTTTCATTCCAATTCCAATTCTACCCGGCCCAGGACTGCTTCTGCCTGACTTTTAAATTTCTGTGGGATTTGAAACTCTTCAAGAAAGTAAAGAGGAAGACGAAGGTGAGGATTAGACGACTGGATTTCTTATTGGAACAAAAAAACCTCAAGAAAAAAGAAAGGTAAAAGTTTGAATCCACGTTAGGACGGCAGTCCAGTCCAAGGAATGGAACGAGAACTCAATAAAACGGAAGAGAAGGTCAGTCTGTCCGGTGAGAATACCGGGTTCAATTTCTTGAGGCAAACAAGGAACCAAGTCATCATCAAATCACATTTTGCCTCAGACAGGACACAGGAATTTGGATCAAGAGCTGATAGTAAGGAGTCGGACACATCGTATCCGTATCCAAGACTCGCGGTCCGTCCAGTTTTTCTGCCAGAGGAGCTTTAATGATTTGTACTAAAATTGCTAGACCCAACTTCATTCCGGGAAAGCTCTTGGAACCACAGAATTGAATGAAATCGGAAAATGGCATTTTTACAAGTCAAATCACAAATATCTACACGAATTGGATTCATACAAGTTTTTTTTGTATATATATCTTGTCCCAAAATCACAAATCCTGGTCCAAGAATTTAATTTCGGATGCTCCTGCTATTTGATTGGCTATTAACACATTTAATGACTTGACCATTGCTACAACCTAAATACGTAACAGCCAAACTTTTCCAGACTGTTTCATGTTTTTTTGGTGACAGTTTGACGCCGAGACGGCTTAGCAGTTCTCTAATCCCCCAAATTCTATCCATTTTCTTTTCTCCTCTCACGCATCAGTAATCATTTCCTATTTCTCAGTTCTACTTTGTTTCTCTCTCGGCCCCAGCTGCCCTGCCCAGTGTTATTTAAAATCAAATTTTTTCCAAAAGACGAACGGACTTTAGTTTGGCCCATAGTGACCGAACCTTTTTTTCATTTTGTTGAAGATTGAAAAAATTTAGTTTGTTCACCGATTTTCCCAACTTTCTTTCACCATTTCTCCTTGTCATACCATTTCACTATTTTCCCCTGCCTTTGTTCTACTGCACAATGGAATGAGTTTGGGTTCGACATTTCTCATCATGGCTTTTACTTCGCACCTCTTTTTGACTGGCGGTACATCTCATTCACGACATGTTTGTTTTCCCCTCACTCACGTGTCACCCAAATGGAAATAGTTTGGGGTTGAGGAAAAAGAGAAAAGTTTTGGGAAATGGAGTCATCCAAGTGTCATTCTACAAACCACTGCTTTACCTCAGCCCATAAATAATAAATATGAATTGATTTTTCAAGGGTCTACTACTACTCTACTGCTTGAGCCTAACGTCTAACTAACTCTTAAAATTCAACTCTTGAAGAGGACGACGACGACGATGCACATGCGTACTCGTCGTTATGTCGTCTGGCTTTGTGGGAAATTCCAACTGAGGATCACATCTGGTGACTGATGTTACATTTACATCATGGGAAATTTTATGGCAGAGCTTTAAGAAAAAGAGTTCATGACCCGAGCTAGTTTTTCTGGGTGAAATTCAGCAATTGATTTTGCTATTTTGAATTTCTTGTGAAAATGATATGTTTTGAACGTCTAGGAATTTTTATTGGGTATATATTATTCATCCCATTGCTTTCCTTTCTTGTCGTTTATGTTGCAGCACAGCACACCCATGCGTGGCATATCGATTCCCGAATATGGCCAAATTGTAGGTTAAATCCAATTTTATCCGTCCAAACATCTCAATCATATTACCTTATTTGCATATGCACGTACGTACGTCAAGTCAAAACCCTATAGTCAATTTTTCTATGGCTGCATGTACAAAATACCCTCGCCGCTCAATCACTAAAATTGACAGTTGTGTCAGTCAGCCCAGCCGGATTTCACACAAGTATGTGAAAAGGTCAACTTGTGTTAAAAATAGATAAAAACGTTAAAATTCAACATGTAAAATCCACTAATTCACACATGTACGCCTCACTTGTTCTAAATGTTGTTCCAATATTCATGGCTTGAGGGTAAAGTCATCCCTTTGTTACAAAATGCAAGAATCACACGTCAGATCAGAGCAAGAAAGAAAGAAAAAAGTTTGTTCCTTAAAGTGTGTAAATGTGCCTAAGGATATGGACTGACGGACGTGGAAATGGAATAGGAAAAAAAAGTAGTAGGAAAAACAGAGGGAGTAAAGAAATAGATAAGAGGTTTTTTGAATTCCCTCGACGTCCGACCTAATCTCAAGTATTTGAGCTAAGCCTTTCTGTGGGTTTTGTGGAGAAAGCCAGCCAGCCCAAGCCCATGCATAGCCCAAGTACCAAAAACCTTAATGTACTTCCCCTAATCCTCATATATCAATAAATAACCGAGAAATGGCTTCTCCTACCTTCTTAAAATAAAGATACGTACTACGATGAGCATGGGTCCGACAAAAGATTTCTAACAAACATGATTCCTTGGACAAGGATTTTTAATGGACTCGATTCCTGTCCTCCACTTGTACTAATAGGATTTCAAATCTCATCTCATTTTTCATTTGCAATCTAACCGACTCAACTTTTGTTCTTATGTGCAGCACGCATGGTACATTAATGACGTTTTGATTCGTGTAAGCTTCTATAACTCAAATATTCAAATCTCAAGGGATTCATGAAGCATAGCTCAGAATTTTAGCATATCAAATTCAGATTGTCAATTAGATTCCTCGGATGAGCTTTTAGGATTCCTCTCAGAATTAATATCTTTCAATTTCAGAATTTCACCAAGGGCTTGTCACTCACAAAGTCCTTGGATCTTTTACATTATAAAATACAACGCTGATCAAAATATTTATAGATTCGCTACTGACTTCAGATTCAATTTAATATTATTTATAGCTAACGAATAAATAATAACAGCAACAAATTCTTAGAAACGATATGCCTAACTCCTAAGAAATATGAGCTTTTCGAACTATTTTATTGTCTCATGTACCTATCAGTGTATTAAATTACTAAAACATTCATGTTATACATGTCACCCTAACAGAAACATTCTCAGACATTGAATTTTAAATTGAACTTCCTAATAATTGTCTCATAGTTTTCACTTGGCCGGTCATATTTCACCAAGGGCTTGTCACTCACAAAGTCCTTGGATCTTTTACATTATAAAATACAACGCTGATCAAAATATTTATAGATTCGCTACTGACTTCAGATCCAATTTAATATTATTTATAGCTAACGAATAAATAATACCAGCAACAAATTCTTAGAAACGATATGCCTAACCCCTGAGAAATATGAGCGTTTCGAACTATTTTATTGTCTCATATAATTATCACTGTATTAAATTATTATAATATTCATGTTATACATGTCACCCTAACAGAAACATTCTCAGACATTGAATTTTAAATTGAACTTCCTAATAATTGTCTCATAGTTTTCACTTGGCCGGTCAACTATTAAAGGAAATAGAAATAAAATGTACAACTATCCATTTTCGCATGAAGGAATTCAGACTTTGACTCACTTTCCTTGAGTTCTTTCTTTTCTTGTGTCTTAAATGCTGGAACTGGCTGAAAATGGAAAACTTTCAAGCCAGCCTGGGCCAGAGTGCATTAATGAAGAAGAGATAGAAGAGAGTGCTCATTTCGAGCTGAGCATATTGATTCCGCCGTGGATAGATTGAGTGAATAAGTTATTAATGCATGAATGCAATGCAGTGAGGAGTGAACCCAAGAAAAAAAAGAAGGAGGAAGGGAAAAAAAGAGTCTATAATTATTGAAGCGTAAAATGGAAGAAAGCTTGTAGAAAAAAACTCCATTATTTTTCTCCATACTCAAAGAAAGGTTAAGAAAATTGAAAAAAGTAAAAACAACAACTGGGACCATTTGCACCGCAGCAGGTGCTTGTACCTCTGGAATATATATTTTTGTGTTCTGGTTGTTGGCTGACCAATTTACAAAACAAACACTCGAAGGAGACAAGATCGCTAAGGATATTACGAGTAGAATTGTTGAAAGGCTCTTGTGTATGAGTAGGAGTAATTCTAGGTCTTGCATAGTACGACTACCCGAGTTTTATTTACTTGTGACTGACGGAAAACTTTCTCTCGGCGTCATGTATTTGCCCTCAACCAAAAATACCATGGATATTTATTTGTCCTTCTGCACTAGATAAATATCTTCTACAATTTCAACCTTTCTGGCTAGACTAGATTTTATTTACATTTGAATTATCCACGGATATAATTCCCTAATTTTTTAGCTATTTCTGCAGACATTTTAACCTTCCTTTGTACTACTTGGTATGATTTATAATTTCATCCCTTGTCAAAAATGCACACACGTGAATCACATAACGCAGGCGTGAAAATATGGCTTTGTCTCACCGGAGCAAACATTTTAGGGTTGTGAAATCCCACCCAGTTAAATATTAATTTCTCCCTTAGGTGTCGTCCCCTTTAACTTCTTCCCATTTCTGGATTTATGAACCTTAACTACCAAACGTAGCCGAATGGGGCCTGGGTCACTTTTCAAATTGAAATTGCAATCACAGATTTCGACACAAGTCAGGTGCGAAAGAAAGTTAGGAGAAAGTAACGAACCTTTGGAACACTTTTTACACAAACCACGATTAATCCTATTTCAAATCGGCTTCATAATTTCCACAAATTTAATTTTGTATTTTTAACACTTGTGAGGGGAAAAAACTATAGAGGATTTTTGGATGTAAATCTGCACTTTCACATAATAGAATTTGAATGGGTATAAAAATCCTTGGCGTTTTTTAATATTTTTTATATGGTGATGGAAAGGATGGTGATGATCCTTTTGTCTTAAAGGACAAGGGAGGTAGAACGTGTGCACTCACCTTCGACGAGCCCTCTACTACTTACTTACCTACCCATCTACCTTCCAGCCTAAACGAACTGCCTGCACAGAGGAACAGACCAACTACCCGGGTAAAAGGAGTAGTAGACATTCGGATGGATTTTGGGGCTATGTGCATGAGACTTGAGCCTGGCGCAGAGAGCCCATCCATCCAAGCAGGCAGGCACTGCCAATGCCACTTTCTCCAGAACAAAACTTTAGTTGAAGGGAAGGCATGGGCATGGGTAAGGATATGGATATGGGTTAGGAAGACTAGACTAGAATATCCAGTTTTTAAGGGAGAAGGTGGGTGGTTTTTTTTCTGGAGACTTTACGAAGGGAGTCATAAATATCTGCGTGACACTTGACACATGGTCCACCTTCATTCGCACGGAACTTCCTGGGTTGGCTCTAATAATTGATTCCTGTCTCAGCCCTAACGATTTCCGAGAGTGAGAGAAACAGGATTTTAGCTCCACATTAATTTGCAATCTTCTACAAAGTCTTTGAATCCATACGAAAGTGTGTATAATTGGGGAAAATCCAATGTAAAATTAGAGTAACAAATAACCGGATTAATTTTCTTTGTAGTCTTTGAGTTAGTTAATTTATATTGGAATACATGGGTCGTGTTTCCGTCACGTCAATCAACTAGAGAGTCCGTCCATAACCCACCGAGTCCATATTTTCTCACAAAAAGCCAAATCAAATTGCACATGCTAAGAAACCTGCTTTTCTATTTCCCTGCATTTTGACAAGAAATTCAGTTAGTCTTACACGTTGCGAAAAAATCCTATAAGAAGGTAAACATAATTTGAATTTTTTTGCGTCATTTGCAATTCTTTGAAAGTGTGTATATGCGAAAAGCCCATGATTTTATCTATTCAAATCGGCTTTCAATAATCTCCGAATTTCCTTTGCTCAGAAAAGATCGGTGTCAAATCAACCTTATAAAAACAGGATTTGGATATCAGGACAAGGTAGGCACAAATTCTAGCCATGGTAAAATGTTATCAAAGAATTCCAACCAACTCAATATTTTATCCACTATTACAATTTTCTTAAGTGGTTCCTTCTATTTTTAGCCATCCCCTTCCTAATTTTTTCGTGGCTGCTCAAATCAAATCAATTAAATTGACTCTGATGATTTATTGGATAAGAAATCAGGGTTCTTCTACTTGGGATAAAATGAATTGAAGTAGCAGTACTCAAAGGTAAGGGCTTCACCCTCAAATGGAATAAATTTAATGGAGTTGAACGAAACAATAGATGGAGTTTAATGTGAAGCAATGAAGTGAGATTGCTATAAACATTTCTATTCAATATACTTCCCTTGTTTACTGCTCCTTCTCCATTTTTCTAGTCTAGTGTACAAACCCAATGATGCAATGCCAATGCCAATGGCCAGGGCATCAGGAATAAGTGAGTAAAGAGTAAAGAGTCGTGTAGTAAATGGACTGAAGCCTCAGAGGATTTCCACTTGGGAGGGAGTCGAGTGATCGAATGTTTTCAAGAGGTGTACTGTGCCCTCAACCTTACAATAGAATATAAACACGTGTAGTATTGGGGTACGGCGTATACCCACAGTATGTATATTTGTGTCACTAGAGGTCAAGCGCGTAAGTAAGGTCAACATATTGAAATATGCCCGATTTTTTAATCTAAAGCCTTTGCATTCGCCTGGCACGTGCTTCCTTGATAAGGTTATTTCCACTCATGAATTATCAGGATGCAATATAGGTCATCTTGTATTGCCCATTTCTCTGTCTGGTTTCTTAAATTTCACCCATCCTTTCTGTTTTTTACGATGACAATGAGAATTGATCCCTATTTTGCCTCTTAACCCGATGCAGTTTAGATATCCATGGACTTGCATGCATTGCAAATGATTGCCTTGCCATTTCGCCAATTGTTTTTTTGAATGAGTCGGCCCTGGGTTTGGTTGTAAATGTGATTTCTATGTATCTATGTACCCTTATGTGTCATCATAGATTTGCTCAGGAATCTAAGAGTGAGGCGGATTGGATTGACTGACTGTTATTTCCCCCGCTAGGAATACAAAGGCACAAAATGTGCTCATTTGGATTTAGTTTATACCTCGTGTGGGATTAGGGAAATAAAACCCGGCACCAGTAGGAACTCCCGTTCAAAATTATTGTAAAACTTTCTCTTTTACTTACAAAGATTTAGACACAGTCTAGACTACTACTTCAATGTTCCGTTTATGTCTCGTCTATTTCCTTATTGCATTGCATTGCAAATATAAATTTTAGTGTCATTTCTTCTTTTTAAACATTTGAACAAAATATAATTGAGAATTCTGTCAGGTCAATTTCCTATGAGTTAATCCAACTGAAATTGAGTTTGTGGAATGATTAAACAGAGTGGGTGAGTGATTTCATGACCTCCCTCGTGGAAGGAAAATGAAATTGCATTGCATTGCATGGTAGTGCCCTGGACTAAATGCATCATGCAAATGAGATTAGATCCGACAGTGCAGGGCAGTCTGTGACTACAAGTACATTTGTCCATCAGAGTCAAGTGGCTTACTTAGCTTTTAGTCCAATTTTGCAATTTGGGAGTTGAGCTGGTAGTTGTAGTTGAGCCAAGTGTGAGGATAATGCATGGACGAACGGGAGAGGCAAATGAGGGATTTTCTCTTGACGTGAAAGCTGAAATGGTGAAATAACAACGGGAAGGATGGCAAGGCAAAGCAGGGGTTTGTTGAAAAGATTAAATCATCCAAAGACATTAGTAAATCTATCCCAACTTTTCAAAGTCCGACTAACTGAATTTGTGAATTTCATGCTGACTGCCTGTCTCATTTCCCCAGAGTTGAGGCAGAAGACAGTGTTGAATTCCTAGCCGATTTTTTATCTGTCATGTATATCTACTACAATGTCTTCATTTGCATTATCTTGTACATTTAAT
The DNA here is from genome assembly GCA_009869925.1 of Thalassaphorura encarpata. Taxonomy (NCBI): domain Eukaryota; kingdom Metazoa; phylum Arthropoda; class Collembola; order Poduromorpha; family Onychiuridae; genus Thalassaphorura; species Thalassaphorura encarpata. The sequence goes on along the minus strand of WJEZ01001020.1, from coordinate 6,039 downwards.
ATTTCTTAGGACTAATTTAAATCTACGACGTGTAAACTTTTAATGGCCCTTAAAAATGAAAAATCTGAAAAATAATAATTTCTTTTACATTTATAATTCTTGAAAGAAATTGCCATGCTAATAAACTTCTCGCAAATTTTCCTTACCCACTGCAAAATTTAGTCTGAGAGGTGATTAATAATTTGTTAAATTCTAATTGGAGTAGCAGATGTTGGTAGAGTATGGTCACAACTGGTGTTTGTACGTACTCAAAGCCCCATGTTCTGTGAATTTGTGAATGTGACAAGATCCCATCATAACATTCCCATCCTTCATTTCATCTTATATCTCATGAGCAAATTGGATAGAGGAAAACGTGACCGCGAACTCTAGCAGCTCAAGCAGTTTCCAACTCTCCAACAACTTTAGAGCTAAGAAAGGTGGCTCTCAAGGAAAGTCGTTTTCATCTAAGAAAACTCACATGTCTTACGTACGTACGTACGTGGGAATTAATCTTCTATTCTTGGTCACATCCAGGATTCACACCTTGTAATTTTGCTTCTCCCAACTAACCTGATTATTTGTTCCTCTACTCAAACTTTCCCTTCAATCCTCAACTTCACCTCATGAACATGGAAAAACTCAAGACGAGTCGTTTGTACTTTCTCTTCACTTTCTCTCCCTTTTTGTGGACTTCACCGATCTTGTCTTGCAAAAGGAAAGGACCCGATCGTTGACTTCATTCACACCCGTCTCAATCCCATTCCATTCAACATTTTTGTCTTTTGGATCAATGCCATATGGAGTATGTACTCGTATACGAGACACAATGTCATGCTCCTGACACATGTGTCCATGTGTGTGTCACTATTTTGACTTTTATTAAAACCTTTGAGAGTAAAAATATGCCGACTGTGCAACTCTATTGGGTAAGGCCAAGCTCAGGCCCAGTTTTTCTTAATTTTGTGCGTTTGTTTAGGATTAAGACGCAGACAAGGCATTTTGCTATTTTTTTGCAAACATTCGTTCGTGAAAATAGAATTTTTCTGTTTGTTGATGTTTGGAGGAGCAATCAAGATTGTGCTGTGGGTTAATCTGTATTCAATAGGTGAAATGCAAGTCTTGCTATTCCTTTGGCTGCTGATGCATTGAAATGCAGACAACACAATCGTTTCATTAGTTCCTTGGTGAAATTTTAAAATTGGGTCCTTACGCTTTGCTTTCCTTTGCTCTTACACTGCAATGCACTGCACACTGATCCTTCTTCTTCTTCTTTGAGAATTCTTTCTACCACCCCATAGTCGTAGCATCAAGTACGTGACTTTTAAAAGATGAACCAAAAGCAAAAGCTAAAAGTAATCTTGAGAATGAAGTTGCTTCTTCACCTCATAAAAGGTCCTCCTCCCTCCTTGAACACAAAATTGCTGAACGGCGTAAAATATCTCTGAGCAGTTCTATAGTGTGTACACCATTTCAAGACTTGTTTAGGAAAAAAAGAGCTAGGTTCATTCTTCAAAGGATTTTCAGGAGGAATACGAAACCATGGACCAGGACGAGAGAGTAGCACTTCTTGAATTTCAGCCGTAAAATCTAAATGTGTGTTTCATACCTGTCCAAGGGTCTTTTCCGTTTTTTATTACGTACATTTGATATGCATGACTTTTGTCCAGACCCAAAGTACTAAAGGTATACTAGATTATCACACGGACAAGATCCAATTTCCCCTGGACAAAAATATCCTTAAGAAAGACGAGATTATATTTAAACATTACGAGCACGTTTGCTTTGATTTGAAAATCCTAGGTTTATATATTTTTGATTCGGCGGTCAATTAGGCATGCAAGGCAAGAATAGAAAAATCCCAGGAAGCAATTCCACTTTCGGAAATGAGAAAACCTCCCGGTTCCTTTCTGTTTTAAAAAAAAAACTCTTGGCCTTAATGTATGAAAATTTATGGAAGAGAGCATAAATTCTAGAGATTTAGCTCAGCTGGTGGTCGTCGAATTATGTCGTAACATGAAAATAATGCCGGTGCCAGAGACCAGATTGTTCTTACTCCTGCATTTCAGACGCAAATCAGATGCTCAACGTATGGATATGAGGAAATTTCAACCACTAGTCTCTGGAAATTGGAATCCGTCCAAAACACCATAGCACCACTACCAAGCTAACTAAAATCCTTGGATTCAATCAAATTAGGCAAATTCATTATGGTGGTCAGCACCTGAATTAATAATCCTTTGTACTCATTAATTCCATCAGTAAATAAATTCTGCTCGTGGCTAATAATTTTATGTGGATGGATAAACTTGATTCGCAGAGTTTATGAGATGATCTCTCAATTCAAACGATTTCATGCAGAAATTCAATTTCTATTTATCCATGCACATCTAAATTAGACACATGCCATAAACAAGCTCTGGAAATCACAAGGATTTTTTAATTCTAAGAATTCGAGAATTAAAATCTAACACCTGATTTTATTTACATACAGCTGCATATTAATTTCTCGCACCAAAATAATATAGAATTTGCTCTGCTCTGTCATTTTGAATAGTTGCAACAAGGATTCAATAAAGAACGCATTCTTTCCCACGCTCTTTTACACAGAATTAATTAAATTCAAGTTTTCTCCAGCATCTGAATCTGTGCCTGTGGCCAGACCTCTCTAAAACAAAAGACTTTTCCCATTTCCCTTCTTTGAAAATGATCTTTCTCCTTATTTTGAAAATAGGGAGTTGAGTTAAATTAGGAGTAGGAAAGTAAAAGGCAAGGCAGGGCAGAAGCAGAACATGTAATAAAACCTTAAGGCAAAGCAAGGTGATTTCACCTCGAAGAAGATCAGAGACGAAGAATTCCAATGACTCCTTTTCCTTGCCTTGTTCATAATTGGGAAGCTCTTGGCTTTCACAGTGCATATTTAATTTGTGGGTTTCTAAAAGGGTCAAATGCATTCGTGCAGTAACATAAGGAAACTCAAGCGTAGACTTTGCTCCAATTAAATTTGATTAGGATACCAGGCTCCAAATTTGCAATCAAAATTCACTCAGGAAGAAGATCTCAGACCTCAAGTGTTGATTTGTCATCAGCAAACAGGAGCAAAGGTATGAGACCAACAAATAACAACCGTTTTGCTTAGCACACTTCAGTTAGTCTAGGCCTAAGTCTACGAAACAAATTGAAAAGAGACATCTTGACTCAATTTCTGTCGACAAAGTCCCCAGCGACACCTCAATTTTGCTTTGCCATCCATACTAATGCATGATATTGACATTGGTGCAGGCAAAGGTGAAGGTGGCAAGGACCAAGGCCATGTCATCCGAATAATTATGCATGGCGCGAGCTTTGTAAAAAAAAGTATTTGTCAAAAATCCCGCCGGAGTATAAATTTCGTATCAAGATGACTTCTTCCTTCCTTGTTTGAAGAATTGAGTCTTGTCTTGGACACATTTTTTGAGCAAGACGACCGGGTGGAACTCATGCTAATCGATATCATAATGGTATGTCCACAAAGAGGATTTATAGCTTTCAATGAATTCCTGTCAAGATTCTCAGGAGGGCATCTGTGTTTAATGCTTTCTTCGCCTGGCTGTGGATGTGGCTGTAATTCTCCTACGCTACGTTATGTATCTTTTCTCTTTGTTCCTGAGGAGTTTTTATTATGGATTGATTTAGAAGTCTATTAGGTGGGTGAGATGGTTCAATAAATGCCAAGAATTTATTGAACAAGGCTCGTAAAGTTCAAATCCAAACTTTATTCTACCTTCTTCCCCCATATTTCATTTTGAGAATGGCTGGAAAATTCAACACTCGAGAGAAAAGTTGGGTTGGACATCGTAAAATGGATTTAAACGCCAAAATTTAAAGTGGCAATAAACAAACGCCAATAATTTCGTCCTAGGGTCATTTGCCTTCCCTCAAGACTCAAAAATGATACTAAAACCTCGAGCTTCAAACATACGTATGTATATTTTGAATATTTTGAGCTATTTAACATTGGGGAGAAAAGGAAGGATTTCTCAAGGGAGTTTCGGCTAAGCTAAGCATGGCAAAACATGGGAAGAGAGCAAATGTCACTTTAGCCATGCATTATACATTGTGGGTGGTAAGTTAAGTTCCTTTTTGCTTATTTAAGAGAACAAACTTTATCCATATTTCACTGTCGAGGACATTTTCTCAAAAGTTCTTTACAAGTCTCCCTACCGAATCTATCGCATGTATGGCACAAACGATAGGCAAAATAAGAGCCCAGCGGGTGTCCATTATCCTTTTTAGCATTAAGTTTACCTTGAGTGTTTCCGCCCTGGGCTGGGGTGGGCACTTTAATGATTAGAGCAAAACTATATATAACTAGCAAAATTCAACAAGGGCATTAGGGCCTAGACAGTTCCAAAAATTAGACTCAGAAATCAGAAATCATAATTATTCTAATTCTTGACAAATTTGGATCGCAAAATCTTTATCTTTGCCAACGTCAGGCGACTTTTTTCCAAGTCCAGTTAAAACTAGAAACGAAGGCACCAATTCTCATTTGCTTGGCCTACCCCTTGTTTATTTCTGGAATGAGAAAAACAAAGAAGGTCATTTGGTTTCGATTGGATTCCAATTCATTCCCCTTTTGCTCTAGTTTTTGTTCATGAATCTTTCATTTGACAAACGCCTAAACGCCTCTTGAATGAATAGGAGCTCTGCTGTGGTAAACCAGAAGATTGCCTTGCCTTGGCCAGCAATGGATTTTCCTTCGGACATAACACCCAAACACGTCTCCATTTTTCATATTTATTGATCCTTCTTTACTCGCCCATTCATTTAGAAACGTTTAGCTCAGAAGGAGAGCCCTTAATAAAAAATTGCCCAGTCGCATACGTCTTCATTAATTACTAGCCGTAGCCGCCCGAGAGGTTATCGCTCAACACGTAATAGTTCATAGCAGTCTTAAGTTCACAGGATTCCGTCAAATGACTTTTTAATACGACTTTCCTTTCTCCTCAGGCGTATTAGAAATAAACTACTACTCCTGCTGAACTCCCAATTAAACTTGTACTCTTTTTTTGTTCGACATATGTCAAAGTAACACACACTCACACACATATCCTTGAGACAGAGAAAGTGAATAATAAGGAGACAGACATAGCATCTAATCCACAACTGATTGTACAGTTTAGTTACTTTAGGAAAAAGTTACTTTGGAAATTCAATGAACTTTGTGACTAATGAGGAATGAAATGAAATAACTTTCTCTCATTCATTTATTTCCTCGCTTCTTACTTATTTCTAAAGCCCCATATACTAACGCTATGGTCTCTCTGAATGAACTAGTTTTTCAATTCTGAACCAGAATCTGATATGCTGCCACATGTATAAACTCAATTCTCTGAAATCAGCACTTTCCTCTTTTCTAAGCTTTTCAAACCAATTTCATCATCTTACGTTATTTTTGTCATACCACGCTGTGCGTGCATAGTGAAATGAGTAGATTAGACTTTTGCGTACGTTCGTATATGATTAAAATGTCAAAAAATAATGAATGAGAGCACACGTCCCTACGAATTCATTTCACCTTATCGGATTCAATTTCAACCATTAAGCAAAGCATTTAATTCAGTTGAGCTGTTTCTAATGAAAAGTTTCATGTACACAATTTCATTTCATCATTTCCTTCCGGTAGTGAAAATATTATTGCACAACTCATCTAGCCAAGTCCCAGAGTATATGGCATAAGGTTAAAACTAATTACTTAGCTCGTAATTTGACTCTCGTGTCTTCCAAATCCATAAGTCTGAAGACAAGCAAGCTGGGGAAATACGTTTACTTTATCTCACCATTTACGACCCAATCCAACTAATAATTGCATGATGCGTGTACCTACCTACCACTAACCCCTTCATGTCTACAACCAATTCAATTCAATTGCTCTGTTTCCGAGTGAATCATTTATTTGACTACCACTATCATCTCATTCCAATTTCAGGGCTGGCCAACCTATCGAGAGAATAATAATACAGATTTAATGCACACACGCAGTAGTACTAATTAATATGGCACAAGGAAGTTTAACAA
>WJEZ01001019.1:0-20628 GCA_009869925.1 Thalassaphorura encarpata | reverse complement strand
AAGGAACGAGTGCGAAATTAAAAATTTGGATTCGCTGGTTATCTAATTTTTTCTTAAGGAGAACAGTACTTATACTTATTACTATTACTCATCTTTCATTTTATGTGTGAATTTTTTGCCCACATCTATTTATGAATGATACATCTATTTATTTAGATTTTTCCAATGTTTTTCTTCTGCTTTTCATAATCGAAGAATGCAATGGCTTGTATTATTATCAAACAGTCATAATTATTAAAAAATATTCCAGCTTATTGCTTGCTCAGACATTACGTTGTGAATATTGAATTATCAAGCCTTATTTTAGTAGCTTAAGTTGTTCGATGAATCCTTGCTGAGTTTCAAAGTCAAAGCTAGATCAGAAGACTTTGCCATGATAAGTTTTACGAGCTAGTTAAATGTCAAATTTTGCCATTTTAAGAGACGCACTACTACTGCAACAACGTCATAGTTCAAGCTCAAAACAATCAGAAATGAGAAATCTATAAATTGTAAGGACTCGACGACTAGTCGAGGTTTCATGAGAGACCAAATAATGCCTTCAGTGGCGTGTCTGCATTGTGCAATACCATCGAATCGACCCACACAGCGTATGCTAACTTGCTAAGCCTTTTGGAGTCTGTGCTGTGGTATTTCAAGAAAACTTTTACGCGAGATTCTTAATAATTAAAGCTTCAATTACATTTATTCATGTCCGCCTGCATAAAGTTGTAAATACAATGCAATATAAATGGCAAATGGCACCACCAATAGCTAAGTACTCTTGACAGATACAAATGGCTTAAATCTAAACCCCAGAAATAATAACAGCGACAATAATTCAGAAAACTAAAACTTCTACATACAATAAGAACTTCTGTATTCTCAGGAAAGGATGTCTAATATTTATACTGGTGAAAGTGGACGGCGAATGGAGGAAAAATTTGACAGCAAAATGATAAAATTCTAACTTACTTATGAAGAATGTTATAAGAGCACGGCAGTGAGATTTCTGAATGAATATTTTGAGGATAAAACAGTCGAATACACATTGAAAGAAAGTAAAAAGGCACGACTCGCTTAATGGGACTTGGATACTGCCTTAGTTATGTCAATACCAGTTAATGTTGAAATCAACTGAGGCATTCGAAGAACAGTTTCCAATATCTCAGTGGTTAGCTTTGCAGCTCCGATCTCTCCACCGGTACTAACCATTGTCATTTTCTTGGTCTGTGCAAGTGGAGCTGCAATTTCAGCAGCAACCTGAAATTTAACAATGAAACCAAGTATCAGACTCAGACATTCAGAATGCTATGTGATATATGTAAATTGCGGGCCTAACCTTGGGTAAAACATCCAAAAGCATCTCAACGACAGCAGCATCTTTGTAATATTTGTACGCATCGGCTTTCATTGTTAACTGTTCCGCCTCAGCTTTTCCCTTGGCAAGTAGAGCAAATGCCTCTGCATCCCCCTTGATTTTTAAAGCTTCTGCTTCAGCCTCAGCCTCCAAGATGACTCGGTTTCGATTAGCCTCTGCAATTTTCTCCAGCCTATTTTATAACATAACATAGTTAGTCAAATCTAATCTATGTCCAGAATCAGATATAAATTAGAAGCTGAGTCAAACCTGTATTTCTCAGCTTCTGCTGGGCGGCGAACTGTCGCATCCAATTCTTTCTGGCGACGCTGGATTTCCTGATCCTGAACAGCAATATCCTGCTGTCTTTCAACGACCTTAATTTGTGTTTGTTCTTCACGAATGCGTTGTCTGGTTTTAGCCACTTGAAGTGCATAAGCCATATGAGCTTCAGCTTGCTGAAATAATCACAATTCCTATTGAACACGATGCAATATCGCCTAGCCATAAGAGGTTTAAGAATTTAGCGTACCTTAGTGTTGACCTCAAGATCATACGCAGCTTTCTTCAGCTCAAAGTCTCTCTTAGCTTTTGCAATTTCAGTATCATTAATGTACTTTGCAGCCATTCTTTCCTCTTCAGCAATTGCTTCCTTAATCTGTCCATCACGTCTGGCTTCGGCTTCTCCAATCCGAGCATCTCGTTTTACTTCCGCAGTACGAGCCATACCCAGTGCATGAAGGTATCCCTTCATTAGTAAATCATAAACAATGTAAATATCAACAAGCAAACTCAACTAATACAAATCAGAAATGACAAGCACCAAACCAACTACAGTAACATTTTCACGCTATTGTTTCATTCCCATTCTCCATTCACAAATAGTTACGATAATGTAAGCGCTAACATGTCATATTCATTTTTTGATACTCGTTTCAAGCTTTCCTATCACTACAAAGAGCAAGTTCATTCAAACAACTCATTCAAGTTTAAGTAATTGAACAAATAGGCAGGCACAAGAGAGAAGAAACAGAATGGTATAAAAAATCTACTTGCATCAACCATCTCCATTCGGCATGCACAAAAAATTGTTACAATCGTTAAATCGAGCATCAATAATATTATTTAAAAACCGGGTCAAATCAAACTTATTGGCATAATACAAGTACGCGCGCGCTAGAATATTTTATTAAATTCCTTACACTATCGTCTCGGACATCCTTCAATGTGTAGGAAATCACGGTAATTCCCATGTTCATCAAATCAGCCGAAGCTACTTCGTAGACATTCTTGCTGAACTTCTTTCGATCTTTGTAAATTTCCTAGAACCAATAATGTTAACTATGATAAAATGGCCAAACTAAGTTCGTGATTATAAGATAGATGGACACGATGGTGTGAGTCATAAGGATTCATCATTACCTCGACAGTCCTGCAAAAGTCCGAGATACGAATTAGCATTCAATGTAAATTAAAAGGACATGTATGTCAGAAATTGTTATGTCAAATTACATAGATCCCATGATTGCGCGCTGATGTCCTTCCAGTGTTTCAAGAGCAACTTTCTCGATTTCTCTAATTGACTGCTTTTCCCAAAAAGACTTCACAGGCCGTCAAGAGCATTTCCTCATTTTGTCCTTGAATTTTTACTTGCGCAATTCCGGTCACTAAGAATGTCATGAGTCATGGGATTACAGGGTTGTAGTCGTTGAAGCAAGCATATGCGCTCTATTAATCTGAGCTAAAAATTCAACTATACATACCAGTGACTGGAACACCTTGGGCCGTGTATACTTTGGCAGATTCAACTTGCAGAGTCATTGTCTTCAACGGCAACCTGGAAAATTAAGGAATTAGTTTATTGAATACATTGCCAAACTATAGTCCTCACAGTTAGAGTTAGATCTAAGCAAACAGCAAATGAAACTCACTCTTGTACTTGTTGAATTATTGGCCATACAAATGTTCGACCCCCAGGAATCAAAAGCGGCTTTGAATGAAAGCATCCTGCAAATAAATATTCAAGATTTGTCAATGGAGATCACTACGGTTTAAGGAATACGAGGATGAAGACATGTGGCAAGCTTAGTAAAATTAATTTTAGAAGTGGTTCAAACACTCAACATTTCAATTTAATACTTAAGTTCATAGCTCATTTCAGTTTGTCATTAGTCTTAAGCAATGCATTAATCTTAACACCATTAAGCTCTCCATCCGTTTATCTATAGCAATGCATAAGTCAATACGTGAATAATGAGTTATATTACGAATAGGCATACACCACCAACCACTAATGAAATAGATTTTTCCTAAATACTGGATTTCCTCAATGGAAAATATCCTGCGCTTGGGATATCCCCCACATTTATGCACTACGGAACTACTATCACACAGTTTCCCTAAAAGTTTATTAGCACAAATAAAATGACGAATAGTTACGTCAACCGGGCTAACATTACATTACAGCAAAGCGAATGATTTCCTTACCTGAAATTACAAGAGCTTGATTGGGTCCACAAGAAACGAATCCCCAAACCATTATAACTGCAGGGAATTATGTCCTTGTTTTAAAAAATTAAGATAATTCGTCAATCGTGTCCTTTAGTCTTGACTTGACTTTTCGAACTGGAAGGTTCAATGTTCGATTCGTTTCGGTTGTCGTTTATTCGTCAACTAGGTATTGTCAGTGGCTTGGAGGAAGGAACCAACTGTCTGGCTTTGCGTGTTACCCAAGTAAGCGTCTTCCAGTAAATGACAAAAGACACAAGACAGGATAAATCGATAAAGAAATTAGTATTGATGGGAAACACCGAATAAACAATAAATACTACGTTCATAGGTTCCTCCAATATTCAAACCCCACCCTAAGCGTGTTGGGTTGGCTGGGTAGAGGGCGAATATCGCTGAGCTGAGCTTTCATCATTAGCGTTAGTCTCATTTTTAGCCATGTCTCTAATATCTGGATTTCATGTTCGTGTCAGTGTCAACTTTTATTGATTTCCATTTTTGCTTGACATGACAGGAAAACATTGAACAAAAATGAAATGAACGATCACGCAATATTTTATTTCGTAATGCCTGAAACTTATTTAAATTACATAAAATATTTCAGAAGCACCACGATTTTTAACTTTTCCGTCTGGTTCTTAAAAGAACCAGAAAATTATAGCCCACAAAATGTGATTGCAGCAGATTTCCCATTTCACTGCATTGTAATAACATCCACGGTATACGTAAAGAAAAAATTATTCTAGGAACTTTCTATACCATAAGAATAATACAGAGTCTTCTTCGTAAGAAGTTCTAAAAATTATACAATAAATAATAATTCTAAGTAACAAAATTAGTAAATACGAGTCCGTACAGAGCAATTTAATTAGTCAATGCTACACTATAGAAGCTTAGAGCTGATCTATGAAGGGTCTGTCGTAGATATAGACGCTGTTGAAGCCATGGTCTCCCTTTCAGTCAATTTATCCAGCATAGCCGTAAGTTCAACGAACCGATGACGTATCTGAAAATATATTTCCAAATTAATACTCTAGTCTGTACTAAAGTTTTCTAATTTTAATCTTACTTCTTCCGAAGTCCTATTTGGAAGATCGGATTCAGCCAGTCTAGTGATTGCTGCAGTAATATTTTGTTCAGCCTGATAAACCGTGAGCATTATGAAATCTTCCTCTCTCGTCCAAGGTTTTACGGACACCTCCTCAACAGCATCCTCTCCAGATGTGGAAACAATAGCCTCAGTAGCACCCGGAATATTTTGATTTAGATTTACTTTAGCTTCTTGATCCTCAGTTCCGATAGATTTTGAGGGTAGCCCTATTTCGGTTCCTTTGGTTTTAGTTGGTTTGAGACAGCTTATACAAGTTGATCCAGCTACGATTTCACGTCCAATTCCCGTGGTGGTGTATTTAATAGTCACAGGTTTCATGATACGTCCATTGTGAGCAAATACTTTTCCGTCTTGGAACTAGAAAATAAATATAAAAATTACACAAGTTTTCTAAAAAAGAAGTTGAATTAGTAATCAAACGATTACTTTGAGGCAACATTTGGTGCAGTGTTTAATGCGAGTGCTGAATGAGACATTCGACGTATCCGAATGGCAAGAACATGGGCAAGTATGAGTTGCTGGAATGAACGTTTCTTCTGGAAGTTTTACAATCTCAATGTTAGAATCGTCGCCAGTTTCCTCTTCCCTCTCTTCCATTTCAAGATCGAGGATTTCGAAATCCATAGAACTGGGCAGAAACGAAATTCAATTTAAGTAAACAGAACATGAATATGAATAAGCAAGCATGTGATTTATTTGGACCCTAAATAAAAAAGCTCGAAAATTATGACAAATCGCTTACCTTGACTGGGGGCGGTATATTGAAGAAAACGCGGCCTTAAATTTTTCTAACATGACAGGGTTCTCAGCAAAGAACGGTTCTATGACATCCCTCAGATTTTCGTCCCCTTTGAGAGTAGTATACTTCTGAATAATTCTAGACTTAAGTGGCTGACAATTTGACGTCCATCTCTGCATAAAATTTAGTTTCGTAAATTAAAACAACAATAAGTTCTTTGATGGGTAATACTTCTGATTTTCTAAAGAAGAGAATCGTTGTTAATGTAGACGTACCTCCAGATATTGAAGGAACTGTAGTTCGTTCTTACTTTGTTGGTGTTCGATAAATCGTCCTACCTCGACTGCTAACTCGGGTGTAATAAAACCAGTGAATTGACTGACTAAAGCTGGGTAATCTTTTAGCAAGTCTTCAATCTGGATGTAAAAGGATAATTATTGATATGTGGTCTCGAATATTGTACGTTCAAGAAGTTCAACAGAAACAGAACAAAATAAGTTAACTTGCCTTTAAGAACAAATCTTTTTCGGTCTCAGCCCCAGGACAGAATTCACAGAGAGCTTGGATTATAGTATTATACAAGCTCGGATTCTTCCCCTCAATTTCTACCCGTTGCTGTACTCGAAGAATAAATGCATCCATAAATGCAATCTCCACTGCTGCCTTGTCAGAACAGTCCTCTGTTTGTTCCTCCAGATCCCCATCTTCATCTTCAAGAAGAGATTGAGCCGACCTTGTGTTGTATTTCGATGTTCTTTTCCCACCGCTGTGCTTACCACCAGAAGTCGAAACTGGACTCTTTTTTCCTTTCCTCACTTGGCATGGTACTTTTTTTCCACTATCAGAAGTTTCGAGTTTACTACTGCGGGGAGGACTTGTAGACGAAGATTCCGTCGATCCTTTCCCAGTTTTCTGTTTCTTTTGGTCGTTTTCTTCTTCGGGGTCATCAGATTTTTTCGGAGATTCTGAACCCTTACTGCCACTGCTTCGCTTCCTCCTTTTCCTGTCATCACCGCCACCATCACCACCAGAACTTCCGTCTCCTAACCCACCCCCACCACTAATTTCATTCGTGGCTTTATCACTACTGTCCTGATTATTCGAACTCCCACCGATTTGACCTTGGCTTGTTCGTTGTCCTTTATCCGCCGACGACTCCTTGTCACCACCATCTGCCGCTTCAATAATCTCACCTTCCTCAGGTTCACTAGTCAAATCAACTTCCTCTACAATATAGTCTGATTCTGAATCTTCGATAATGGTCTTCTCATTGTCTTTGTCAGTGATATAGTCAGATTTGTTTCGACTTTCAAAAGGTTTTACGAACGAGTCAGAATTCAGGTTGTCATTGTCATTGAGGAAAGTCACAGAATCTACAGCTCGTGGCAATCGCAGTAATTTTTCGGGTTCTTTTGATGATGAAGGAGTTCTATTGCTTTTAATACGTTGGTGTGTATCCTTTACAATTTCCTTTGTTGCAATATTTTTTTCCGGCGTTCTTCCCTCCTTGTTCTCTTTCTCTTCTACAGTTGGATTAGCTAGTGACTCTACCGGTAGGTTGCCTGTCTCCACATTCTTGACTTCAGAATTTACAATTGCTGGAACAACAATATAAACTCTGGGTTCTCCATTGTAATCACAAATTGGAATGGCAGTAGAATTTGTTGCTTCAATTTCAGAAAGGCAATTGTAGTGCTGTGGAAGAGTCTTCATTACACTTTCACTATTTAACTTCGACTTCAAATTTGTATCACGAGCTCGAGAAGGACTTGTCTGACTTTGAACTATTGGTTTTACCACTGACACTGGTAACCCTGATTTGACTCGTTGTAATGAATCTGTACAATAAATGTTTCGTTTTCGAGGAATAACTGGCTTAGATAATTTGGACTCTTTTAGTGTCTTCATATCCTTAGGACTTCGAAAAACAGCGACAGTAGGCAAGTATCTTTTACTTGAATTCAGTAGTTTCACTATATCTAGCCATACAGCTGGAAGACTTTCTGGAGCTTGGTCACAAGGAGCGAGAATATGTGCCGGTTTTGGGATGTGCGGAGCTACCACAAGTGTCTTCGTTTGAAGATAATGCTACAAGGCATAAACAAAAGTATTACTGTAGTGAAACCATCAATAAGTATTTCTCAGGTAATAATGTGTAACCCTCATCTTACCAAAAGTGGACTGTTCAACATGGCAGAGGCTTTTCCGCAAGGTTTGTGAAACCTGATATTTTTTATACGACTGAAAATCTGCTGCGGTGTTCTAATGGGAAGCAATACATCGGCAATAATTCTAGACTGCTGTCTTGCGGTTAGATTTTCTCCATTCATATCATTCAAAGCACGAGCTATTAGTGCATCTTCCCCTCTCGAAAAGTAAGCCACTTGAGGGTGTGGGTCAATATGATTAAAAGAGGATGGCAACAGGGAACCGTGCATGAAAACATTACTTCCACAAACCGTGTGAATAACCCATCCAGGAAATTTAAGGGGAGAACGATCACATAAATCATTAAAGTATGTTTCCTCCAAAATTTTCTTTCTGTTCAGGGTAAAAAATAATATTTAAGATTTATTTTGACTTCTATTTTCATTTCGATCAAAAAATTAATCTTACTTAATGGGAGATTGTGAACAATTTTTCTTCGGATAACTAGAAAGAAGTTGAACGGCAGCACTCAAATTGCAAGGAGAGTAAGCAGAGCTGGGTCCCCTAGTATGTGACATGTTCCACAAACTGGTCTATGAAACCAAATTTTAAGGCGACATTAAACGGTGGGTACGAAATTAAACGTCTTGGCTAAATTTTAGTACACTTACAATCATGGTCTGCGCGGCCTGTGTTATTTTCTGATAACTTGGTTCAGCCTTCACCACATTGAATATGTACGACTGTGCCAAGAGTTGAACGTGCTGAGTCATCTGATTCATTAATAGTTCAAAAGCTTCTTTGGAGAAAATTCTCTGTGACTGCTCCGAGTCATCCCCAATGACACCTTTAGCTAAAGAGCCATGGTCAGATGCTACATCGCTCACTGCCTCCAGTGACCTAGACGCGTCATTTTCCACTGGAACAGAATTCAGGATTTTATCTTGAGGAGTATTAACCGCCGGTTTTTCGGGTGGACTTTCTGTGATATCTTCTATCACCACGGGTACGCGTGGCAAAGCTGTTTCTGTAGATTGGCCTTCTTGTGCCTTTAATCATAAAAATAAAAACTCATGTACATTTATTCTTATTTAGATTTCAGTACTGATAAAACTCACATTTTCGGTGGTAAAGGGTTGCTGTTGATTAAAGTTTGAGAAATCCTCAAACTCTTCCCCACTTGAGAAATAGCAATCATCAAAGTCATCAAACATTTCAGCTACTAACTCACTCAGTTCTTTCTTTGTAATTTTGACGGCACGATCATCTCGATGTTCCTCTTTGTCATGATCATCTTCCTCGTCCTCCATAACATTATACTCTGGATCTGCCTCCTCTTCCTCTTCATTTTCATTTCCTTCTATCGCTCCACCAGTGCAAGCAAATTCTTTCAGAAATGTCAAATAGTCCTTGTTGTATATGTCCTTTGTCCCTTTTCCAAAATCATACATGTCTTTGGTAATGTCTGGTGGAATTAATTGTCTCTCAAGATCCTGGAGCGGAGTGTCATTCAGTGGGAGTTTAGATCTTGTGCGCAGCCCAATATGGTACTTGAAGGAAAATAATTAAATATTAGCTGTTCGTTTTGTGGGAATAATGGATGCCATTTCAAAGAAAAATATAAACTTTAATTGAAATATTATAGATAAATAGAAATTTTGTACACGCCATATATTGGCTAAGGCTTACTTCTCCACGTTTCTCCAGTTTGCTTCGTGGTGGTGGAGTTTTGAAGAGATTGTCGTTCAGTCGATTTTGGCGTTTGGACTTCATGAGCAGCATGAACCCTCCTATTTCGAAGATTCGACACAATGGGTGAAGGTGGCAAACTCTCAGGTCTGGGTGTGAACGGAGATCCAGGCTCACTTGTCTGTGGTGTCAAACTTCCGCTTTCGTCGTCACTCTAGAAAGAAAAAAGATTTAGATCCATCCAGAATGCACTTGCGCTAAATTAGTTAAGTTAATATAACTACCTGATTTCGAAGATCTTTCTCAGTAGGAATATATTCCTCATCGTCACATTCAGAATCCTCTGGTAAATCATGAGATGTTATCAAAATTTGAGTTTCACTGGGAGGCTGAGCTTTCAAAAGTTTCATTGGGGAAATTGGCCAAAGTTGTGGCACACTCGATATCGAACTCTGATTTTCTAATAAAAGCTTTGTTTTCGCCCTAGTCAATTTAGGCTCAAAGTCGAGGAGATCGTCTTCGTCTTCTGCTCCAGAAGTGTCCCCTGGGGCAGCTGTGTTGGCCATGTCCAGTCTTTTCTCCCTTCTCAGTGTAGACATAATCATCTTCTTAACCTATTCGAAATGAATTGGATATATTATACTGAAAATATAGAAGGGTTAAATAACGTCTAAAGCATATCATACCATGTTGTTTGTGACGACTTGACGAATGATGCTTTTGACATTAGTGGCAGTAAGATTATTCTTGATTGCCTTTTCCTCGAGGACACGATCAATTTCAGCATCCAAGAATATCTGCTGATCCTCTGGGACAGCAAGGTTCTTGTTGGTACGATCACCGGATTTACTTCTGGAACCTATGAGACTATTTCGGTACGATCTAGTCCTACGTTTCTTTGTCTTAACTGGTCCTACTATTTGCTCATTCAGTTGTTTCTTCCTCTTTCTATTGCTCTCAATGCCTTTCATTGTAGACGAAGCTTGCGCCTTTCGTTTTACCCATTTGCCTGTTATACATGAACATTAAACTACAAAAATTTCGAAATCAACTACACCGAACAACAATTTTTACCTCCTTTTGGACTACTGTCAATTCCGGTTAACTTTATTTGTCGTTTGGCTCTCCCTTTTACTGTGCCATCATCATCTAAATGAATAGTTCAAAAATTAATTCATGATTAGCATATAATTGATCAAACAGCGAAACTATTTATTGCAATCACCATTTTTTGACGGGGTTGACCCAGGCATTTTGGATTTAGGAGGCGCCTCAAGTGAACGTGACCTTTTCAGAGTCAGTAGTGAAGATCCTAGCACCAGCCTTGACTTTTCATTTAGTGATGGAAGGCTTGGGTTTGGGCTTGATGGACAAGATGAGACTGGAGTTGGAGTTTCCCCTGCGTCAATAAACATTCGTCCAGAGTCATCCGAGTCCGACGCACAATCTGGATCTGATTCTGATTCCGAAACCATTTTTCGAATTGAAACCACTTTTGCACTCATTCTGAAATGTTTTTAGTCTCTCAACTACCTATCCACAATTTCATTGAACTGACTAATATCGAGAATTAAGAAAAGTAGTTAAATAAATAATACCAAAGTCAAATTCACCGAATAAGGTCAAAAAATTGTTATGGTTGCGAGATACCGCCTCTTCCAATATTTTGATTCACAGGGAGGAAAAGAGGGCGCGGGACCGCGGGAGGTCTAGCCCGCCGTGATCTATTATCCATAATCCATACCAATTCTTAAAATCGTAGTGTAGTCGTAAATGCATTGCATGGATGGATAAATAAAATGAACTAATTGAGTTCCTCAGTAGTCATTTTTAATTATACATTATTTTTATTAGGCTTCAGATTCCAACACCGTACAAGAACATGAATAATTGTGAATTTGTCATGACCCGTTACACGTTTATTGACTTTAGTTTAAGTACTCAACTCCGCTGAAGCTAGTTATATAGCTGTTGTCATTAATTTCGAGTTTGAAGTAATCGTAGAATTGTTAACAGAACAGTTAGTTTATGACTTGGTGATTCAGTCAAGAATATTTTGATTAATTAAAGCTATGCGATAACGCGATGCCGATTGGATTTGATGAGTATCTTTTAGTTTTGAATGTACAATTTTCATGATTTCATGACAAAAATTATTTAAAGATAAACCCTAAGGGTGTGAGCTGGGTCAACACGTTCTCGACAAATTGGACATCTTCCTCGCTCTCGAAGTGCTTTCTGAATGCAATTGGCGCAAAAGATGTGTCCACATGGTGTCGTATGCAGCTCTTCATCATGATTCATCAAATCATCAAATCCACGTAGGCAAATCACACATTCACGCTCCCTCTTCTCTGGCTTCACGAGGTCATCATCTTCTTGAGAGGTTTGAGAGGAAACTCGGGGTCTAAGGGGCTGGGGTTGCCGTTGTTGCTGAAACGCTGGTGGTACTCGTGCTGCTGCCTGAGCTTTAGCAGCCTCTTCTGCCTCACATGATTCTTGATAACGTCCAAACAAATAACCACCAACAGCTGCTAATGCACCCAACCCAACACCAGCGGCGACTGCAATTGGATTTACACCGCTATTTCCTTTACGATTTTGATTCGACATTGTGGAAGTGAAAATTCAAAGGCAAGGGATCTCGGATGAAGCACTTAATCGTCAACGTACGTGTGGAAGGTGAAGATGCGCGAGCCAGAGATTTATCAGGATCCTGTAAAATATAAAAGCATGAATTAGAGTTAGCAGACCGCACTATTTTCAATATTTTAACGAGTACGAGCAGAGCAGGCAAGAGCAAACCTTGACGCCCATAACGTCTTAAAATATAAGAAAACGTCAAGATGTAGGAATGAAGGTCATTTGATGATAGGTATAGGATGATATTGTGGCAATATAATATAATATTTTTTATTCCAAATAAAATAGTTCCTAGGTTCTTACTTTACGTGGGAATGGAAATCCACGAAAAGAGTTATATGGATAATGGAATTATGTAGAGTAGATTAGAGGTCGTCCAATTGTAAGATTAGTAGATGTAGAAAATCACAGTTTTACGGTTCGACGATTGTGACGACCTTACCCCAGAATGGGGATAGAACTGAAGCAGATGGAACGACGGAAGACGAACAATATTATGTTTTCACTTTCTAAAATTCCATTGCGTATTAGTTTGTTATGAATGTGTCTCACGCGGTTCGATTTCCTCGGGTGACTCAATATTTTCTCATCCACGATTCGCGCGAGAGTCAAAAATTAACAAATTTCAGTTCGGCAAAAGTGAAATTCCTCTTTCCTCGACTTCTTTTCCCTAATATCAAATTTTTGAAAAGAAAAGACCTGGATTTTCTGAAATTAATTGAACTTTAATTATTGTATATATCTAGTTGTCACACAATGGAAAAGCTAATTTCTCATTCGGATTTCAGACCCAGGGAAGTTAGCTCCTACTTCAATTTCATCCGATGAAGTAGAAGTGGATGCTTACAAGTTGCGTTTTAAATGGTTCAAAAACTCAAAAATTGGAAAAACTATTGAAGACATTGAATCTTTATTCGATAATAGTGACTCTGATGAAACGGAAACCAACGCTGTTGATTTAAGTAATGGACAAAACAAAAATGAGAAAAATGGTGCATCGAAGCGACAACGAAGTACTGAGGAGAGCGAAGGCGATCGTCAAAGTCTCGAAGAGATTGAATTTGGACTTAAACCTTTGTCATCTTGGATTATCAGAAAATACAAGTTTCCTGAAGGATTAATACATGTTAAAAATCCTTTCACCTCTACAGGACAACGTTATTGGATGACCAAATGTTTAAAAGATTATGTCAAACCTCCTTACATAACTAATATTTCGAATTTGGAAAGCAAGGTTCCAGTCGAGAAAAAAATCACAACTCCAACTTCTGGCCCAGAATTTTACAAAAAATTGAGGTGGGTAACATTCGGCTATCATCATAATTGGGATACAAAAATATACTCAGAGGATCACAAATGCGAGTTCCCACCAGATCTGAGTGAACTAACTCGTTATATGACTGCTGCACTTGGATTCCCAACTTATAAACCCGAAGCCGCGATCGTCAACTATTATATGTTAGACTCTACGCTATCAGGTCATCAAGACAATTCAGAGCAGAATAGAGTTGCACCGATATTTTCCATTAGTTTTGGACAATCTGCTGTATTTTTGATTGGAGGGCCATCAAAGTCTATTCGTCCTAGAGCACTCCATCTTCAAAGTGGGGATGTCGTCCTAATGAGTGGTAAAAGTAGAGAATCCTTCCATGGTGTTCCCAAAATTTTAAAAACTGATAGTGAGCCATGGAAGATCCAAAAGGAACAAGAACAGGGATGTTCTGCTCAAAGTCGGATGGAATCTGGGGAACCAAGCCTCAAGAAATCAAAGCTTGAAAATTCCAATGATGATGAACCATCGACTCAGTCGCTTTCGACCCCAGATAAATTAGAATGGGACACGTTTCTAGATGACTATGCGAGCAGGTGCAGAATTAATTTAAACATCAGGCAAAAAAATTGATTAGTTTTCTGGGCAGTATTCGTTTCGTGTTTCATTTCAACATTTTACATTGACAGAATTTGTAAGCGAAAGAGTAAATCTTATATATTGATAAATAAAATCTTGAATGATGAAGCCTTACATAATATAACTTTATTGACATTTTTATACATCGAATTTTACTAAACATTTGCCTTAAAATTAAGAATCAGTCCTTGTTGAGTCAGTCGTATTGACTTTTTATGATTTACATGCATTCATTTATCAAAATTGGCAAATACATTTCCTTTGACTAAAAAACGACTGACTTTGAAGCCAATTAAACTTAGTTTAGCATAAGCTAATATTTAATCTGATCTAAAATACTGCCCACAATCACAATGATTTCACTAAATTTATAAATTATGTTTGTTACTTGTCAAGGTGAGCAGTTTACGAAGGTTAGGTTCAAACTAATAATTTAATTAATTGCTTTAAGAATAAATCATCCACATCACGCTATTAATTTATCATATTCATAAATACTCCAAGCAATTCACCACCACATACAGTTTTTGGGAAAGCCTTGGCTGGGTTTTAAATTCGTTTTTGCAATAAATTTGTTTTATCTCACTGGAAGATGGACATTTGATGAGTAGACGAGTAATTCAATAAAAACGCTTTCTGGAATTCTGCTGATGATTCTGATAAACGATGACTCCTACAACAACAATCGCAACGGCTGCCAAAATTCCAACCAAAGTATAGAAAAAAATCTTAAGACCAGATGCTCCAGCTGGTTTAGGATCTTCTACGTGTTCTCGTACAGGTTCAAAAAACTGTGCAGTTGGTAATATCCCATCTCTGTCCATTGCAGCCTAAAATTGAAATAACGTTAATAAACACATGTATATTTTGAAGTGTTCGATTACGTTTACTTGTGCGTTTGGTGCTACTTCGAGCTCGTAGGTTTTCAATGAAATAATGTCATGATTATCAGAGAGATCACCCGTCGCAGCAGATAATCCAAAAAAGTATCCCGTTGGAAGAACAACTCCTTTCACCTGGAAGCATTGAGCCCAAGCGTTTTTCCCTTGGATATCAGTTGATACTAAATTGATAAAACAAATTACTTTAATAACTAACTGTACCTACAGCTTCTATTATTTATTCAGAACCTGGTGTTGCGTTACCTGTAAGCACATCATTCTCGTAGCGAACTGAAATATAGCTATCTTGCTGAAGATTCCGAACCTTTGCTTCGCAGCCCGCTAATTGTGTAAGAGTTCCGTCTCGATCATGGTCGTACAACAGACTGCCGTTGTTTACCTATGACATAAAACGTAAATAATAGACATCATTTTTAAGTTTTGATTATCTACAAAACTAACCATAGCAGAAATGTACGGATGACCGTGGTTGTGTGGCCCGTTGTGATTACTATAAGTATCAATGATGATAGCCAATCCCAAGAATCTATCCTTGGATCCAAAAACTGTTCCTGGACTCATTCGATCCTTTGCATACCAAAGAACCAACCCATCCCCGAACAAGTCCTTCCCTTTTCCGTGAACTTGGAATTGAAGATGAACTTCCCAATTTCTAACTCGGACAGGCTTAAAACGAAATGCAAAAATTCCAAAGTCATGATTTTACAAAAGGAATGTACTCAGTTAGGCTTGGATAACTTACAACAGAATTCCAAAGACCTCCTTGCTGAGATCGGGCATCTGGAGTAAGGCGAATGTATTGATTCGTCACGATCGTACTTCCATAGAAATCCCAGTATGGAATTTGCCAACCAGAACCTGAGATTTCAACATATTTATTCAAGTTTTGTGAAGTGAAACAGTAACAAACTAAAATAAAAATACCTTGATACGGCTTTGTAAGAGAATGTTCCCTCTTGAAATAATCAGCAGTATTCCAATTACCGGCTTGGGCATACAGAATAGGAATATTGGAACTAAAAAACACGGACAAGAAGTAGAGAACAGCAAAGAAGGTTCCGGGTGAGGTTCTGAAATGTGCCTTCATTTTTCTACGACTGCGGTCATGGTGAGTAGAATTTATGATTAGAGCTTCCATTCCCATCAGGTTTTCGTTGGGGGTCGTCATTTTTATTCTCCAATGAACTGTTTAAAATTCAAAATAAATGTTAATTGTGAAAAGCGTACATTTCGAAACTGATTACTGCACTATAATAAGCTAAATGAAAGACAAGAACAGCCCTACAATTATTACAAACAAGCTAAGTTAGGTCAGCAACGTACTCACCGATCACCGATCCTTATATTTTATATATTTCTGTCCTTTGTAAAATTTCCTTATCGCGTCTTATTCCTTGTTCACTAAAGTCCCTCCTTTAACTATGGTTGAAGATGATAATGGTTATAATATTTTTAGTGCGCTTTAATTTAGCGTTAGGTAAATTAAAACTATTTGAGTTAATTTGGTGAATCGGTGAATGACGATAGGTTCCACTTGTTTTTGAATTGGGCGCATCGACCCGCCTTGCCAAGTGGCAAATCCAACGCATCACATTTGAGCAACAAATCTTTAAACAATTTTGCCCCGACTACACACTACAGACACTACAAAGTTTCTAGATTCTAGATTAGTTCTAGAAAAAAACTAAGCTCGGGCCTAGTAGTAGTACGAGCTCCTATATTCCTTTCTTGAAAACAAATGAGTCAGAAGCTTGAGTTATTTTTTTCATTGATAGGTTTATTAAGCATTGTCAACAAGTTCCAAATTTTAGCACAAGCAAAATAAAAAAAATCATTAGTAGCATGAGAATTCTACCTTTTAAAAGAACAAGCCAGTTCGTTCGTAGTACAACGCAAACTTTGGGCATTTTGGGATAGCATAAAAACTAATAATACATGATACATGCACAGAGTACAGAACATCTGTTCTCTGTCATAAGCAATTAACACATAAATCCTAAGAGAGCACTCAAGTTCACCGCACCGGTTCAACGCTTTGATTACAATAATATTATGTACAAAATTGCGTTGATAAATAAAAAACCTCTTTGAACATGTGCACACTAACGCAGTGCACAGTCGAGCAAAAAATAAAGTTTCGTCTAAATTAGTCAATAGTTGAAGCGTCATCACCGTCCGTTTCTTCTTCAATATTCATTTCATTCTCTCCTGCTGGTGCTATTGGAAAATTAGCGAGTTCCTCACGAGTTAGTTCTTCAACGTGTCCTAGAAATTCATGCCCCACTAATTCCCCAAATCCAATCGGATATATGTCAGGAGATTCTGCATCTACCCAGGCTTCCGCTTTGTCAATCGGACATTCTCGTTTCCAACCATCATAATGAATATAAAGCATGTGCTCTGCAACTTTAATAATAGTGCAAGGCCCCAGATAAGACGGCTGCACGATATCAATCCCTTCCATCTTCATTCCGGCTTTGAATTTGTGAGGTGGGCGCTGGAAATAAAATACAATTTGTTTCTAACTCACTTCAAAACCTCAAATGCTTAGAAATTGAATTCGACTTACTTTGGGCAACGAATCCAATGGGGCCTTCTTAACATTATGCCTGCGAATATAGTCGTCCCAGCTGAACGCATGTAGGGATTCTCCAAACGGGGGAAGGATTTTGATGCCATGTTTTTCGCAAAAGCCACAATAATAAATATACGGTGAACTTAAGTGATATGTAAATTTGGTCGGGTTTTTGACTTCTTCCGATAGTACTCTGATTTCGATAACAAAGTACCCATGCTTAAGGACTCGATGAATCACAGCAGCGCAAATTGAGTTCGGTTGTGCTGGATGCCTGACCTCTAAGACTTGCCCTCGTTCGACCCTGAGATCATCGGGGTATTTGGGAAAATAATCCTTGGGAAGTGGAGTAAATTTGGCAGACTTTGGCACACCGTATATTTCGTGTTCAACTGTCTGACTCCATCCAATAGGATGAATTAGTTCAGAGTTAACATTGAACCAGAACCCTGTAAGAAAAGCACAAAGTGACAAAGTCATGTAGGTATTTCTTGGAGATTGGGCTAGAAAATGCTCCATAATTAAGAATTCTTTCCAAATATTAAATACCTGCGTCGTTATTCCTGGGTTCAATGACGTAAGTCACATGAATACGATCTCCAACTAGCGCAGTTACCGTTGCTATCCTCATCCTGGAAATTTTATCTTTGTCCAGTACTTCCAGCTTTGTGTTCAATGGGTACCTATTTATTAATTTGTCGGAAATTAGATTTTGAGAACTTGAATTTATAAATGAAGATAAATTCAAATACTTTTGACATTTCTTTATCATCTTGAAAACTTGTTCGCCATGGTCATCCGACACCGTGACTCGTGGACCGTTCCAAATGACTTCACGTGCCCTGGCCAGAAAATCAGGATACTCGGCACGAACATCTATCGATGAAAAGAAATTGAGCTTTAATCCAACGGTACAATTAAGAGAACCGGTTCATAATTAGAAGCTTACCATGCGGGGGATGCAGAACAATCCTATTTTTATCACTGTAACCTATTGGCTTTGGAATATCACTGCAATAGCTCATCCATGCCATGTGTTTAGGAGACACTCCCAAGCATTCAAACTCGACCAAAGCCTTGTAACCTAAAACCAAAATCAAGGAGATACTTCATCATCACCGAAACTAGAAAACTAGTAAGAAAATATAAACCTGCGAAATGAACGAGTTTGGCAATCCAATTGACTGGTCTAGAGCAACGCACAAATGGATTAGGCACTTCAAATACACGTCCAATGGCTGAAAATTCTGTCCAAACGTCAGAGAGTGGAGCCTAAATGTGAAAATCAGAAATATTCTACTCTCCACCTTCTTACCGGTTTAAAAATGATTTTCCTTACATGTTTAAAATATGAGACAGGTGGAATAAAATATAAATGCTTTCCGTCCTCCAGAAACTTATCCCAATCAGCATTTTTTCCACTGGGTCGCAGTGGTGTGCCGGTGGTACGAAGTGGTGCTTCTTCTATCTCGCCTGTCTCTGCGTTAACTGTGTTCAGCGCAGCTGCTGCTTTTGCACTCTTTGCCTTGGTATTGTATTTTCGTCCTGAACCACCAGTACTTTTACCCCTGGGAGTGCTGCTACTCTGCGAATGAGATGGCGTGAGTACGGTAGGGTTTGGTGATGGGAAAGCTATACTACCACCATTTGGATTTATCGCACGAATCGTAAGGCTGGTTCCAGAGGTTGGCGTGGCCGTAAAATTTGCATTTGTACTCGATACACGCCTTGGACGACCCCGAGCTCTTGGTCTGTTGTAATTTTCTTCTGGGAGCGTGGTTTGAGGGAATAGCGTTGGCGGTGCTTCGTCCATCATCTTTTTCCGCTTACCTAAAAGATAGATTAAAATTGTTCACATCAAATTATTAATTCCATCAGTACTAAGCCAAAACTACATTTATCCTTAACAATGTTTTAGCTATAATCATATTTTTAATTGTATACAATCACCTCCTCTGCTAGCTTCACTGACATTCACTTTGATTTTCTCTCGATTCTTTCTAATTCTATTCAACTGGCTCCAAGAGATATTATAATCCGTACAAATATCAGTCGTTGGTTTTATGCCAGCCTCAATATCAAGGATAATTTGATACTGGACATCAATATCCAACAAATGCCAAGGTGCTCTTTTGCTGCTCGTAGGCGGCGTGCTAATATCACCTTCAGTTTCTGAAGCCATTTCACATTAAAAATCTGAGATCGTAGGTATTAATTTAATTACAATGGCACTATAAAGGAAATCCACAAAAGAGCAAGAAAAGAATATTGGAAAATGTGTACAACTAAAACTGAATTAAGAGTCTAGCTTGTCTCGCTCGTGAATCTACATTTCAGTGACGCTTCCAATCTAGTCTCGGGGGTCGGACGGAGACAAAAAAGAACTACACCTGAACGACATTATGCTTATAAATCCGGTGGCTATGTGCCCTTGGCCCAAGATAAAAACTAATTTGGTTAACTTACGAAAGGGCAATGTACTCACTGTGTCCAGATTATAAAGATGAAGTAATTTCCTGAGGAATGATAGATGAATAAATTAGTCAGATCAGCCCAAAGACGATTCGACTCGCCTGTCTTCTGCTTTCTGCCTGTTTGTCTATCCAGCTCCAGTGACTCCAGTCTGCACTCTGCTCGTAAGAGTTGGGTAAGCAGCAGGGGGAATTGAATTATAAATTGGACGACACCACTTTTAATCTTTAAATAATTTAAGACTCGAAAAGCACAACAAACAGTAGTGGCTGTGACGGTTGAACGCTGATGCTTTGCTATGTAATGTAACGTACTGAGCAATGCAAATAGCAAAACTTTGGCCTCCACTTTACTTCAGACTCACACTCACACGGACACGGGTCGAATAGAATAATACGCGTGGCAATGTTTATGAGACAGAAATTAGGACATGAGAAAATGTACGTGGCTGTGGCTCAATCAAGGAAAGATTTTTTCCTTATGTTACAGGAAATGTTGACTTATTCTTTAAGCTAGAAAAATATCAAATAATCTAAGTATCAATTAAGACTTATATCGTCCAGGGCATTTGACTTTAAGGTTCAACTGTTTTT
>WJEZ01001018.1:0-20647 GCA_009869925.1 Thalassaphorura encarpata | reverse complement strand
AAAAAAGTTTGTGAATAATGTTGTTTTTCTGTGGAATGCATTGCACTTCCCCTGACTTCGAAAGGGAATCCGTGCCAAAAGGTAATGGGGTTAGGCATTTGTACGATTAGACTAGGGACACAATCGGAAGGATAGGATTGGAATGGAATGAGCGAATTACACGCGGGCGGCACTCCGAGAAAATTTTCGGTGAGGGAACCAACACATCTGCCACTGCACTGCCACCGCAGATTTATTTCGATCTCGTATAAATCAAGGCGAAATTCCTGCAGAGGATTTTTGGCTAATTGAAAGGTGTGCGTGCAAAATAGGCCTTTATGTCAGATTGGCCGTCCGAATGGGTTAAATTATGAGAAAGGACAGGTATGAGGGAATCAACCAGCCTATCCAGGCTAAGCTGACCATAAATCCTAAAATTACTAGCAGTGGAAAAACCTTGAGTTTTGCAATTTTGTCTCGAAAAGTCAATATTGACTTACTTTTTGTGGAACTGACATTATTGCGGCTGAAGAAACGTGCCAAATCCGGTAAACCCAGGAATTATCCCAACCCCATTTTTGTTATTAAGGCAAAGAAGAATACATGACAATTTTATGGCTCACTGAATTACGTAAAGTATGCTAATTCCTTTGTAAACACAAATTCTTCAAATTAAAATGGAGAGTTTCCAAAATTCTTGAAGAAAGTTTTAGCTTTGAACCCGAGTCGATTAATTTTAATTGGAATGAAGCTGTCTGTTATGGAATTCACTTCCTGGAGCCTTAATGGATTCACAGGCTAAAGAAAGGCAGGGCAGAAACCACGTTTCAATTATCTCATGTCGGTGCGGCGATGAGATGAGTTAGGCTCGGCCCAAGACAAGAGTTCAATGCACAAACTACTTGCAAAATATATTATGGCCGCGCCTTGTCTTGTCTTGTTGCTGTTGCTACTACTCCCTGGATTTTTTTCTGCCAGTAAGTGTTGCTTTCCTCACTTTGAGTTTGAGCTGAGATAATAATTACCCCTGTCATTTTCCGAGTGAAACGGGCAAAGGAAAAATAATTGCAGAGTTTTTCATCTGGTAGTTGAATCTGCTTGCATGTTTTGTTTCCTTGTTTCGCAAAAGGTTTTTGCCTTCGTTTTTCCTTTCTCTGCCTGCCTGCCACGTGGAACCGAAACCTCAAGATTAGTGGATGCCAAAATTTACTTTGAACAAGAACTTACTCCTGCTAAAACCTTATGCACGCTTCTGGTTTTGTTATCTAGAAACCATCACCACTTTGTCATTTCCTTGTTTTGGACCAAGAAGGATCTCTGGCGACAAGACACGACACGACACGACAGACACTGCTCCCGGGTAGGAGACATTCGGTATTTTAGGAGGTTAATGTCACGTTAGAACAAGTTCGTATGATTAAGGATTAAGGCTATCTCTACTATTTTGGTCATGGCGACAAATCCCATATACTTTTTGCACTCTATCACCGTCCAATTAAAAACCTTTTACGTATATTCATGAGTCACAATATAACAGATGAAAGCCAGATAAAAAGTCAATGACAAATCCCATATACTTTTTGCACTCTATCACCGTCCAATTAAAAACCTTTTACGTATATTCAAGAGTCACAATATAACAGATGAAAGCCAGATAAAAAGTCAAGTCCAATTGTCATAAGCTTTCAGGTATACTCGGGGAATATGTTTGACATTGAAAATCTTTGACTGTAGTGCCTGCTTTAATTACTTGTCATTCCTCTAAATTGCAACCTAGACTCACCCTGAAACCAATAAATTTGAAACCTATTCTAATAAAGCCGGTTTTAATTGTATTGAGTTTTGATTTTTCCCATGCATCATATCCTAACATATTCAGTCAAGCAATGCATGCAACAGCACCCAACTCAGCTCACGACCCTAGCAAAGGTCAGTTAGTCAGGTCACTCATAAATTCTACATACATTTTCAAAGGAAAAGAAATGAATCACTCATTGTTGCGAGTACTAACAACAGCAGAGCAGCACAGTTAGAAGTACAAAACAGAAGTAGAGACAGAGAATGGGTTGGGCTTTTTACTACTTTAGTTAAAAAGAGTTTCCTTGTCACGCACGTACGCATCAAATAACAAAACTTTATGCTCTACTCTTGCTCCAATCTGTTCTGGCATATGGAGTTGAGGCTATTTGGCCAATAAATTAAGATTAACGTTATTTAATGAATCTACCAAACCTGACCTGGCTTTGCTGGCTAGTGGTGGAATTCACTGACCTGAGATCCAAAGTCAGTCTGTTCAGCTGAGTGGTTTTTAGCTTAACTCGTAAAATGCATCTTCATTCATCTTTTTGGATTGGAATGCCATAAAATATGAAGTCGTAAAGTGCAATTGACAATTTTGGATCAGTCTTAATTGATTCCACATCCAAAACCACTTATTGATTTGCTCAGAGTAAAAAATGCAAAGGGGAAAAAATTATTAAGACATGCGCTAATAAAATTTATATGATTTCGACTAACTCAGAAATCCTGGCCAATTTCAACAATTGAACCATCTGTTTATAAATCTTTCCTTTCAATAAAACTCCAGGAGAGAAATTCAAAATCGTGGTTCAAGCCTGGTGAACTCATTTGTATTCGAACCGCGTTTGCCACAACTCTTTTTTAATTCTGATGATAAAAGTTCTGTCCAGACCAGCCCAGTCTGTCCCTGTCGATCCATGTCCATATTCCTTACATGGTCTATAATACATAAACCAGATTCAAATTCATCTGCTTGCCTGGCCTTATGCCCTTGCCAGGTTCAGCAGAAACATCTGTATGTCATTTGAATGTGTTTAACAATTTCCTTCCTTCCTGGATGAAAAGGAAGGATGAGGATGAAGGGATTTCTGTCCTTCTTAATTGTTGCCCCTTTTCCAACCCTATGCAATGGACATTTTTTCAAATGTCACCCTTCCTTTCTTTACAAATCTGGTCAGGGAATTTAAAATTCCAGACGCAATGCATCTTCCGTCCGGTGAGGCTCATCTCTGGCATGGCATGTCATGATTCATTTTTATTTCCTCTTAAGGAAAATAATTCTGAGAAAGCTGGTCACTTAAATTGAGTACAATACTATCCGAACTATTTAGCCCGGCCTAGCCCAAATGGTGAATTCTATTCCAAATTACTTTAAATTCAATATGCAATTTTCATTATTCTTATTCCCCAGGAAGGATTTAATGTAAAAATTAAGTAGTCAATTTCTCCACCTTAACTTTGGCCGGCCGACAGACCGGTTGCGGTGCGGGGTCGTGTGGTGTGGTGCTGTGCTGAGCCTCAAAAAACAAAAGCAAAAACTAAGAAACTTCATTCATCTTGTCCTGTCTTAAGTCCCATTGTTCAAAAGCCAACTTAAGCTCTTTTGCATTGTTCACGAATCAAGCAAGAATTAAACTTGTTTATTGTTCTTTTATGGAATACCGGGTATAAAATTTCAACTCTTAGCCCGTGTCAGCATCAAATTCACTAATAAACAGAAATCTACACTATCAAATATTAAGTCGCCAGTTTCCTGCATTTTTCTGCTTACACGTAATACGAATCAACAATAACAAACTGGTTTTCATGATTTAACAAAAATTCNAAATTCACTAATAAACAGAAATCTACACTATCAAATATTAAGTCGCCAGTTTCCTGCATTTTTCTGCTTACACGTAATACGAATCAACAATAACAAACTGGTTTTCATGATTTAACAAAAATTCACATAATTATCCTCAATCTTAATAATTTCAAAACATTTGAATTCGCGAGAGTCAACGTTTGCTGTTCCACTGACCTGAAAATTCGAGCAAAGGAATGTAATATAATGCAATACATTGCAAATCTTCTCAATTCATTATCATTAGCACACGTACAGCGTGAATCAGGATTTTTGGGAGAAACAACAAGATTTACTCTGTAGACAAATCCTGTAACAAAGTATAAAGTCACCTGTCACTCATTTCTTTCTTTAATTTGAATAGGCTTAGTTTTCACATGTGTAAAAAGACCGTGAAAATTAGCTTGGTCATTCCCTGCATTGCATTGTGATCTGTTTGCCTTTGCTTGCCCATATAATCTGGGTAGTATTTATTTACTTTTTTTACTTGTGCTCTCAGGGGATGAAATGACCCATGCATGGTTTATTTACGCCACAACACATCACACGCACGAACCACACACGGACAACAGTAGTACGAAGACGAACCACACATTAGCACTTATTTTAAATTACTTTTTGAATGAACAGGAGGAATGGACCCCAGACCAGGCCAGGCTAAGTTAATGTTAAAAATGATGGGTAATTTTTCAGGGTAATTTGTGGTTAAATAGCCCGTCTGGTCTTCTGTCGCTTGCTCAAAGTGAACATTTGCATGAATGAATGAGAAATCTTTACTATATGTACATTTCGTGGTTTCAGGTTGATGGCCGACGGGAGCTGCCACATCATCAAATAAAAATTAATAATCTGAATCTTTGACGCGTCTGAATAATCAGAGGTTTTCTGGTTTGTGTTTTTTGGATTTTGCTAATGCTTACAAAAAACAATATAATTTCTACTCACCAAATATTTAAGAAGGTAAGACTCAGAATGGATACACCTACTTCAACTTCTTGAAGAGTTCTAAAGATATTTAAGAATTTATGACTGGAGTGGGATTTAAGAAACAGACTGTCCCTCTTCGTCTTCACTTTCACACTTGGTCCTCACATTTTACGCCAATTCGATGCGGTTTAAGCAAAATCAACAATTTCACCACCTACTTGACACAGTTTGGACAAACCTTCCAAAAATTACAGCCTCTGCTATTTAAAACCACAATCAAATTCAAGTAAGTTTTCACTTTTGCTTTCACCCTTGCCTTGGCTTCTGAATTGTAAAGTTCCACTGGGCCACCACAGCCGACCAATAGCTCCCGAACCTTTTTCTCACTAACCTTTGTTCCACCAAATGTGTATTGTGTAAAGTAATGTATGCAGAAGTCAAGCTATTGCTATTGCCATTGTATATTCTTTTCTTTTCAGTGTTTTTTGGCGAGGCGGGACCAACGAGACGACTTCACCTGTCAGAGTCGTGATGAAGATGAGGACTGAATGAGAAGTAACGTACGTACGCTACGTACGTAAGCCCTGAGTCCTGACTAGAATAGAACAGAACACACACTGAATGCCGCTCTGTGTTATACTAAACCATTGCTCGTAGGCTGTGGATGGAAATGAAACTCTGAATCGTTAAAAAGTCCTTTAAGAGGAAGTCATTTAAATGCATGTGTTTTTGGTGTGTGCAGAAGGCATAAATTATTGTCCCTTGCCGGCTATTCCTTACGCTATGGCATGGGCGCGGAGAAAAAAGATCTCAAGGGATTTTAAGATCTTAATTTATTTACACAGTGTTGCATACGGATACAGCATCCGACCGAAGACTTTGAGTACTCCATGTGCATAATTTCAATTCAAACTGCACAACATTTTGAAGAAGAAAAAAAATGGTGGATCATTTTGTCGTCTGATTTCAATCACTCAATACATTGCAATGCATTGCCTTGCACGCATGTATGCAGTTTTATCTTCTCAACAGAGTTGAATGAAGTTCACCGTACCGTATGCTGCTTGGCTTTTAGAATCCGGGATTTGCCTGTCTTGCGATCGTTTTTTCAGATCTCCGGGTTTATTTTTAGGTAGTCTATAGAATAGCACAGTAGCGGTGAGGCAATAACGAGGATCACTCATGCATTGGAATCTATCCAACTCAACCCTTACGGAATCTTTTTGCAGAAAAAATGTAGAGGCATTTAAAAAAATACGTATGTGATAATCAGAATCCTATCGTATTTCTGAAAATACAAGTTATTGACATTTGTGGATATAAAATTATGATAGGGACGTAAAAAATTGTGGATTTACTTTACTCAAACTCAAGCACTCTTGGCGTCCCTGCTCGTCGGTTGTTTAGTAAATTACATCACGTGCATTTAAATGAATGTAATATGTTCTCTTTCTATGTGTGTATAAATAGAAAAAATGGCACAAGAGAAATTGGTGGTCAGAATTATCCATTACAATGACTGAATTGCCCACGGAATCATTCATCGATAAAATTGTCATGCACGCACAGCACAGCACTTACTCAGGTGGATTGGCCAATACGGGATGAACATTTAAATTAAATGTACTTTGGGAGCACTGACTGACTGACTGGTTGACTGAGTGAGCCGTGTAATTCTTTTTTGCTTTTCGCATTGTTTCACCAACTTCACTTCACTAACTACTTGGTCCGTCGTGTCTTGTCCCACATTCACGTAATATTTTACATAATTCTACAATGCACGGATCATTGATTTTCTGAAATTGACAGACAGACTGGTAAAGACCATTACGTGGTCTGACTGACCAGACTGCGACTACACTCGTGCAAAAAAAAAAATGACAAATGATAATAAAACTCTAAACGTCTAGTTCCAAATGCTGGTTTCCCGAATACTAGTAGATTTTTCTAGCCAAATATTTTATGCCTGATTGGGATTTGGGTTAGTGTTTACATTTGGCTTGCATTGGGATTGGGATAGTCCTGTTCCTGCCCTGTCCTGTCTGCAAAAAGTAAAATTGAGGTCACACGCATTCCTATTTTCATTCGGTTTGAATCAACATCGTAAAACGTCACCTCACTTTATACCTCTCCTATAGTTATGTTTAGTCTATTACCTTGCCTTTTCTTGCCAAGCCCTAGCTTCTCAGCTCGGGGCAAAAATAATCAATCGAGGCTAAAACATTTGACATCACTGAACGCAATATTTAAATGATGAATGAGTAATTACATTTATTAAGGTCAACCGCACAAAATGAATGTCTCAAATAATTAGTTTGCAAAGTTGTAAGTGTAATGTTTATGTAAATAAGACTTCTAGTCACTTTACACTTTAAGAATTTACAGAAAAAAGTCTAAACTGTAGTCTAGTTCACAAAGTTGGATCAAAAACTAAACAGTGCCTAATTTCATGTGTGGGATAAAATGTTACAACCCAAAATTAAAACACCTGTAGTTGAACTAGTTGTCCAAATTGAGACAAATTATAATTTTAATACAGGTTAGGATTAGCAGGAACACGATTATGGCAAAATGGTCTGGTGCATCTCTTCTCACGTCCGTCCATCTATTTGCTTGCCTGTCTGTCCAGTCCATTGTTAATATAATAACAATTGAAAAATGCCCCACACCATAAAAACCGTAACAATGAATTGTGGTAATGACAGGTTCGAGTTCCCTTCCTTGGCTTATTATTGTTATTGGTTATGGAGTGAAGGCAATTGGCATAGGCATAGGCAGGGTAGGGTGTCTGGTTGCTTTCTTCATGCTAGCTAATGTTTCCACATTGTTATGAATGAAATGTAATGACAGGGAGCACTCGTAGATGTGAACGTGAATTGAAGAGAGTTTGGCTGAGTGAGAACAATGGAGAAACTATTGAGTTTTCCAAGGCGTGAAATGAAATGCTAAAGAGGTCAAAGGTCCACCTCTCTTTCTCTCTCGTGGATTATAAAGTTCAAAGGGTGATTTGGGCCAAGCCAGCCAAGCCAAGTCCTTAGTAACCTAGTCAGTCTTGGCAAACTGAGCTGAAGTGAATGCAGACCATGTTTACTAGTAATTAGCTCCCACACGTACATCATGGATTAATTGTTTGCTACGCCTCGCTTTGTAAGTGCTCCGGGAA
Source organism: Thalassaphorura encarpata (assembly GCA_009869925.1). Lineage (NCBI taxonomy): Eukaryota > Metazoa > Arthropoda > Collembola > Poduromorpha > Onychiuridae > Thalassaphorura > Thalassaphorura encarpata. The sequence goes on along the minus strand of WJEZ01001018.1, from coordinate 12,932 downwards.
AATTAATTATGACTAGAACGCCTTATATGCCAGCCTTAATAAAGAGTATCAATTTCTGAACATTATGATCTTTCATGTAATACTATACGATTCCAATGACTAAGCATGAGTAAGCAAAGTGAATATTTGGTAAAAATGGGCGTATTATTGTAATAAATAATCCTACGTCAAATTAATTACTCAAGGATTTGCTTAGATAGAAATCGAGTCAGTCACTTTCATTTAATTAAGTTTCTTGACGGTCATTCTGTCGAAATTTGAGACATATTTTCGCTAAACAGTTTGGTTCGTTTTAATTTCAAGTTTATCGTTGTAAACTCACTGAAGGAAACTGAATGCGAAACTACTAATGCCTGTCGCATCCAGATCTTACTCGCTCAATGTTTTGCTTTTCTCCACGTGGAGCTGGAAGACTAAAAAATTGTTTGAACAAACCATATGTTCACTCCCTCCGCCCACCGTTGATGGCTTAGTTCATAAAATTATGTCATCTTCTGAGTTTTTAGTACTTAGCCAGGCTCAAATTCACATTCAGATGCATTTCTTTGCTATCCTTCTCATGTTTGGTGGGAAGGAGTGTTAAATATCCGACGCTATGCGATACACCTAAGTCAAAAAAAGTGTGAATATGAAATTATCCTTACATCCGATACTTGGATAAATTTCTTGGCTTATTTCAAAAGGCGAATTTGAAATAAATCGCACTTAAAATTCTCAGCACTTGAGAGATACCCTAAAGCTAGAGCTAGAAGAATTCATTTTTTATACACTCTCATACTTTAAACACTTTTCCCACGTTTTCCCTCTAATCTGAAAAGCTTCAATGTAAACAAAAGGAGTAAAAGGGTTTTAGGAAATTCCTAGATTCCAGCATAATCTTGTCTCCTCTCCTCTTCTCAAACCCTTCGTCATCCTCGTCTTGAATTTTTATCTTATTTACGTAGTTTTCAGCAAAGAAAGGAAGAGCAAGAAGGGATACATAAATTAGCTTTTGCTTTCATTTCATATCCGCAGGTAAAATGATTTCCTGCCTCTCTTCCATGTCTTAAAAGCTTCATCTCCTAACAACATTATCTTCATCCTCAAGTTATTTTTTCTCAGAAGAACGAAAGATAAGGTGAGCAAATAAGGAGTTGCCTTGCCAGAAATCCGTGATGCACTTGACCCATTCTCTTGCAATCTTGCCCTGTACTTCCTTCGTGCATGTAAAATGTGAGGATGAGAATCACCCCAAAGCATAATAATTCATGCAAACATTCCGTCCCTTTGCTTGCTTGCTCGTTTGGTGCTGCTTGGACCAAACATCAAAGAAGAAGAAACAACTTTCCTTTTACGATCCACACATACGTGATATTACGATGGACTACGACGGCTGGGAATCTTGGCCAGGTGTGAGACATTAATTTAGGCCAGGGTGCCGGCTTTTGAGTCTATAAACATGTGAAAGGCATGGCAGACAGGGAGTTCAAACTTGACAGACATATGAGATGAAAAACTGATGGTAAAATATTCAGATTGAGAGGCAAATGTCTCATTTCTTTCTTAATTTTCACCATTCGAGCTAATAAGGGTTACCGTCCATGTAGTTTTGAATTTGTTATGTGTTATAATAGCAGAATCTAGAAACAGTTCAGTGTTTCCTATAAGTTCTGCCCTGATGAGAGAAGCTCGTTATCATTTTCTTGGAAACCTTGGCTAGCTGGTAACGTTATTCCTATAAATCAAAAGTAAAAGGAATTGGTGACAACATTGAGGAAAATCGTGTGACCTTTTTATTAATATTGCCATGTCGTGGACGTAGTCAAAGGACGTGAAGGGATTTTTTTTGTAATATTATGTAATTTTGAGTGTTAACGCGTTAACGATGCTGTTTGGGGAAAATTCCACCATATATTATCACAATCCTCGAATTATCCGATGATGCATCGACGTCAGTATTTATTTCTGAAGTAAACGTTGTTAATGCGACTTTCCATTGTACAGCCTTATCCAGATTTGGTAGAATATTTCGTTCGTGTTTTTTCAACATCAGAAAATATGCATAAGTGTCGACGAAATCAGCAACTATGCTTAGAAACTTGCTTCTTTAATGAGAACCTTTAACTTTTAAAATACCCAAGTGAATGATTGAATGGAAACTGAAATTGAGGTGAGGTCCTGTCCATTCAATTTCTACAACGTACATCATCCATTCATTCATTTATAAACAAAAGATCTATTAGTCGGACAGTGCATGGCTTAAGGGAATCCAATCAAAGCCCTTTTCTTGATTGCAAAACTTACTAACGAGCTCAGTCAGTCTAGTCCAATACATTGCATTGCATTGCATCTTCTCAAAAAAACAATTCCAAAATGTCAAGCCAATTTTATAGGCCAAGAGCCGCCGGATATTGCTGTTGTAGTTTCGGCCGAGCTCTATAATTATTTCTTTTGCATTATAAATTGGCGCTTATTGTTGGAAAGTGTAAATAACAATATGATATTTTCTGCTCTGTTAAACAAACGCCAAGTGCTGTACAACTACAACGTATTTGCCCAGTGTTTCAGTGTTCAAGGTGTGAGTGTAAAAGTTGATAAATGCTTTGAAGCAAAGTGTCCTAATCAGAGGCCTTTAACCTCTACGAACGGCTCAGTCGTCCGCTGATGCTGATGATCATCCCGATACACACATTCATACAAACTCATACAGATTTTTTATTTGTTGCATGAGCGTTGCATTGTTTAACACTTTTGAGACGGCAATATCCTATGATTGTACGTATTTGTTTGTTACTTTTGATGTGCTACGTAAGTACGTACGAATTTTACAGCTAAACGCAACGGAAGGAAGGCAGTGCGTGAAATTCGCATGAAGGATGGGAAACGCAAAACAAGAATCAAATGTTAGCATTGCAATGTCCAAAAACATGGGTAGATTGTCGGCACAAACGAGTTAAATTAATTATAGTGTATTAATCACGTATTTTTTACCAGTTTACGTTGGGATCATCAATTAATTTGGGCTAACTGGTATGGCAGACAGTGTGGTATTTTATTGCACTCAACTAAAGAATTGACATTCGAAGACACGTTCATGCCGCATCTTTTATAATTGTCTAGTTCATGTGATTATCGTGCTCGCTCTTGAAACATTTATGGAAGCACATTATTTTCAATACATACGAGTACCATAAGCTTTAGCCATAACCATCAAAGGGTGTTTGACTGAGTGGCCCGTCTTTGGAGGATTCCAATGAGCATTTGTCTTGTCAATTTGAAAAGAATCAAAATCAACAATTTAAATTAAGCGAGAAGACAGTCAACCATCTCTGCGCATCCATTTGCTTCGTTGAGTTTGACATTGCGATAAACGCCAAGTACTCGCACTCATCGTTTATCTTCTGCAAAAAGTGAAAGATTCTCGATTTCTATGAATAGAATTGAATCGCAGGGAAGGAGTAAAATTGGCAAAGGAAAAGAGAGAGCTAAAATTTTGTACCCCTGCCTGGCCAGAAGTTTTCGATTAGCAGTATCATGATTGTGACTAATGCGTTTGCTGATAAATTCCCATCGGGACTCTACTGGAAAGTCACAATGGAAGAGACAATTTATTTTCTGGATAGGTCTTGTTAATTCCTTCAAAACTTTGTAAGAGTTAATTTAATACTTTAAATTCGTATTAGTAAATGTATCAGCCTCTCATAAACTGTGAGTGATTATATACTTTAGTTGCGTGAAAAGAATGTCTCCAGAGCGGAATTATACTTAATAATTTACATTTTCGTAACTAATTTTCTTTAAGTAGCTACTGCAGTATTGTGTAACCAGATATAAAGACAAAACCAGTCCTAATTTACTAACTATATCATAATCTTGTCACATTAAGACAAATCAAGGTGAATCTGAGGACTTATTAGGTAGTCACTATTATAAAAAAACTCCTTTCTTTATGAGAACCTGATCTTGAATTTGTCAAGGAAGAACAGCAGCAGCAGCAGTCGTCACACTCGCAGGCGTCCAACCTTTATATTATGCTAATTCAAGATTTTTTGAAATAAATTTGGATTCTTTAAAAGGTAATCTTCCTCATCCCATCAAAGGAATGTGTGTCATCCTTAATCTCCGTTCTACAACACAGGGTTTACGCGTTGTGAAGTAACAATTGACAACTGCACTTGTATTCCATTGCATTAGATTTCAGGGACACTCGCCCCATGTTAAAAAATACACATTAGGCATTGGCGTGCCATGCAGTTCGTTCGGTTTGGAGTGTGGACAGTGTGCTACACTTGATTTAATTATTGTTCTTCCTCTTACCTCATCCCAAAAATCCATGTAAGGTAATGTCAAGAGAGAATCTTTATGTACACGATCAAAAATGGAAGTTTAGGAAGGACAGGTTTTGTTCTTTGGACCAAAGGTTATGTGGATAACAAACAATATTAACAATGCGTTATGTGATGACAGCAATACTTAGCAATAGCAATAAGAATATCCTTCAGAATTTGCACTAGTGCTAATGCCATTACATTGAAGAAAATTGTCTCGTTCAAATTTAGCATACATAATGAAATGGGAGTGTCGTAATTGTTTGCAAATCCAACAACTATTTAAATAGTAACTCCAAACACACTAGGACTGGGCTAGTCGGATTTGTTGTTCACATAAAGGTGAGACTTTGAAGTATTTAATTAATTTGGCTCCTTGACATTGAATTTAGATTTTACGTACATAGTCGTACCTAGCATCTCAAGTGAAGTGAATGTAATTAAGTATTTGCCTCATACGTACTTACACGCACGGGACATCAAAAGGACAGATGTGGAGAGAATGTGTTTATGGGTTTTAGTTTAGCAGCAGCTCGAAGGACATGGAAAGGTGGATTTGGTTGTAAAACAAAATCAGATTCAAGGCGTGTGTGCATAGGATTCTAACTATGTGTTACATGGTTTGCATGGCTAATACAACATTTATGATAATAAAAGTCGGCCTGAAGACCGCAGTAGACTGAGGAGGAATATTTAAGGCAACAATGTTACATTGCATGGAACACGTAACAACAATAACAAATCCAAGAAAGAATCTTGTTGGGGCATTGCTACAAGTGTAAGTGACATTGAAACGATTTAAGTAAGCACAACAAGTGGTGCTGCTGAGGGCTGACGCCTTCATTCCTCGCCTGTTGGAATTTACAGACCTGCCTGTCCTAGAGTTCAACTTTCAACCCTCGCAATATTCACACGCACAAAAATACTTGTGGTGGCTGTTGGCTCAATTGGTTGAAACAATGACAAAAAATTAAAACTGTTTGCTCTCATTTTCTTCTTGTATTAAGGAATTTTGGTTTATATTGCTAATTTCTTCAAATATAAAAAATCTTCAGTTCAAATTGAATCTTTCGAGCCTAGTGATTAAATTCCGCACCAAGGTCCATATACTAGAGAATTCTTCATTATATATGGACCTTGTTCCACACAATACTTCAACATATTTGCCAAAAATAGCAATATATGTTACTTCAGATATAGCGAAGAAAGATGAGTGACCCATACTGTAATTACCCAAAACCTGAAGATGCAAACCTATTAAAATACTAAAAGCAAATCTAATGAAACTGATGGGATTAATTTACCCTTCAGTTTGACTTTGAAGGAACACGATGTAAATAAAAAACTGTATAAATCGTAAAACTGGTCTTGTACTATGCCTATTATGAGTTTTCTGAGAGTTCGCTTGCTCCCACCATTAAATTGCAATGCAATTCTCTCATTATTTTCCTCAGTGTAATAAATAGACTCACCCTCATCCATCGTAAGTTCTCCACCTTTGCCTTGCTTCATTACTACACTTCCACGTTACCACAAATTAGCAGTGTGTAAATGAATAGACAGACACCTTCCAATTTTGTGCATATCATGCCGAAGAAATTTAACTCTAATCCTTTCCTTTTTATTATATTTACTCAAACCTCACCTAGATTTGTAAATAAAAATGATGACAGCCACGGCTAAGTCAGTCAGCCCGTCAGTTTATTCTCCTTGTCATTGTCATTTGTATTAGAAAGTCACAGCTAGGGTAAGGAAAATTTTCTTGTAGTAAAGCGTAAATAACTGAAAATTGAATGGGTTGTAATTTTTGAATTTGAATACTCATTCTTCCTCAAAACTAGTAAAAGTAGATCAGAGCAGAGCGTGCCTTTGTTTTGTTAATCGGTTTTGGCTTTTCGGTTCTAAACCAGTACACACATATCTTTAAGCGGGATCTTTCTTTCTTTCCTTACCTGAACTTGAACAACTGAAACCAAAAGCATTGTAGAGAATTCGGACGTAGAAAACTTTTTGTTCTTTTGAAATGCCTCAGCAGGAGTCACAGGTAATTTGAAAGTGTAAAACTGAACAGCCCGTGTCGCGTCCTTCCTTAAATCAAGTGGGAAGAGTCACTTTGCTCTTTGCTGCTCTGATTCCACAAGAAAGTGTCAGTGTCAGAATTTCACTTTGGGTTCTTCATCTAGACAAAAACAAGAAAGAAAAAAAAGGTTTCAAGTCAATTTTCATGTACATTTCCTCTTAAAGTGTCCAGACAAGTAGTTCATAATGATAATGAGGTAGGTAGGGCTGGACGTGCTGGATCACTCTGTCTTGTACTGACAACTGATATGCCCCTGGGACAGAGGGCTTGACCTGTTGTAAAAAACTACCCGGTTTTGATTCTGGTTTCATCCCTTTCCCCGAAAAGCCAAGCAAGGTTATGGTTAGGTAATTTTTTGAAAAATCAATCAAATGCACATCAACGGCACTAGAAATCTGTGCAATATTTCTCTATATAATTACATGTACTTACAGTTTGATGAGTTCCGAATAGACGACTAAACCAGGGCTCAGAAGATTGCATTGTTGAATTCAAATTGCCCTCATAATTTTCTTGCATTGCTTTGTTGAGCATAAAAATTAAGCTGGAAGCATGCATGGCTAACTAGAATTACTCACTCAACTAAAGTTATTCCAAGGAAGAAGGAAGGAGAATTACATTACTATCACCCGCAGTGCACAAACTGTCTCCTTATTATGGCAGCTTACAAAACCAGAGAATTGTAATTATTGTTCTAACTGCCACTGCCACAAATTGTTTCTGCTCGTTCGTATAACGGGGACGTAGCGGGAGGTCTTTTTTTACTCTTTAAAAGATATTCAGAGAATTCTTTACTATTTTCTTGCCTCGGTCTCATCTCATTACTTTCCGAGCAGACAGACTGGACTGGACAGATTGCATTGTATTTTATTTACGACTCGTTGAACTAATGACACAATTATGTCAGGTCTTAAAATTAATTAAGAGCAATTTATGGTCTAGGCTAGCCCAAAAATAATTAAGTTGACCAAATTCTAACTGCCTTACGGCTTGGAGTTTGAGTTTAAGAATTGGGCGTTACAAATTTTTACTTTAATTGTCACCTTCAGGGTCTCTCTTTTAAAATGCCACTAATAATTCGAGGCGACAAGTCGAGTTAAAAGTCTTAAAGATTATCGCAGTAGCATGCGTTGAATGGTGGTTTGCGGTCGTTTTTGTATTAATTACCCAATAAGTTGACTCGCCACGCACTCGAATAATTATATATGATTACAGCCTTTCTTGACTACTGCAGTGTTAAACTGACGATTCTGGCTCTGACATTGTTGCGCAATTGTTGCAAACTTAATTGACTTTTCAAACACTTCACATACAAACGAAGCACGTAAGGTAAACCGGAGCGTCTTATGGCATGGCCTGACTGAGTTACTTTACTAAAGCTGCAGAAATTCTGCATGCAGATTTTTTGCGTGATGTGATGCGATCATTTTTTTTCTTCTCAGGATTCTCCTCAAGTCGTCCTTGGATTTTAGACCATCATATATTCGAACAACAATGTTTTTTTTTCTTCTCAGGATTCTCCTCAAGTCGTCCTTGGATTTTAGACCATCATATATCAGAACAACAATGCCGCACTACACACATACTGACTTACATTACAAAACATGCATTGATTTTACGAACATACAGCAAATAAACAAAGTAGGCGGGCACACATACTACTCATTCTTATTAGTTATTCTTTAGAAATCTATTACGTAGTCTTCAAACAATTAGGAATGAATGAATGGTGCCCCGGAAAAAACCAGATGAAACAATGATTGCTGCACGAATAAGTCTTAATGTGTTCACTTCGCTTCACTACACCTACAAGCTGTACATTGTTATATGGATATGACAGATTGCTTGCAATTAATTTTTATTGAATCTTTCTAGATCCTCACCATCCTAGACCATCCAGTTAATTTCATTCACTTTATAATTGTTCAAGTTATTGAGAAATTAATTACGGTTTGGGTAGGGTTAAATGATTTCCGGCATAAAATAAGAAAAAGTGAAAAGCAACTTATCATAAGTAGTCGACAAATTATTTTTAAGAAATTCCTATTTAGTCAAAGAATTTAGAACGTTGCCGACTTATTTCCTCTAGGAAAGGTAAAATCATTGAAGCCAGACCTAAATTCATTGCTTTAACTACAAGAACGTCTCGAAGTCAACCCTTTGTCAATTGGAGATGAATCATTCATAGCATCAAACAGTATTGTGGCCTACCAAAGGCAAGAGTGGATTTCTGGTCTTAGCGTAATTAAGAATTTGAATTAATTGATTACCTTCAAATTAATAAGCAAAGAACCACTTCCATAAAATGTTTTGCCTTCACAGATTGACACATTAATAAAATGAAACATCACTGTTTAATGCTGTTTTGAACCACACAATCCCAGTAATGCCGTACGGCTTGTCCTCTCTAATCACCATGCGTTCAAAATATACACTTTGACTTCACACACAAGACTTTTTCCCACAATTTCTTACTTTAAGTGCAAATTATAAACAACACCTGTTACTACTCACTCACACATTTAATAAAAATATTTAATAAATGGGCACTACACGACTTGTCCGTCGTCGTCAATTCATTTGTACTTCCTTATTAGCAGCACTCATTCACAATTTCAATCTAATCCAAAGACATGCTTGGTTGAGCGGATATGCAATGGAATTGAATGTAATGTAATTAGATACGTTTTTCACATAATTCTAACACGTGTAGCAGTTTCTCCCACTCAACACACACTTGAATATTTAAAAAGAAACTTTATTACTGACTGATTCGACAAATTAATTATTGTACTGTACATAAGAAGAATACGCTTGTGTACTTATTTTCCTCTCGCACAGGTAATCCTTCCAAATGTTGTTTTCAAACAGAGACTCTGTTGAAGACTGAGTGAGGATGTTAAAAAAGTAAAGGGGATTTTCACCTTCCCATCAGAAGAAGTTTAATGTTGCATTGTGTCTTGGTCTGGTCTTGGTGTGTGTGCTAGTGCTTCAACAACCTTAAGAAAACCTGGGCAAACCAGCTGAAGCAGATGAAAAGTTCTCAAACATAAACAACCCTTGCCTTGACTGGGCCCAGCTCAGAGCTCAGGCCCAAACCATCATCCTACTTACTTATATGCTCCTCTAATCATAAATACGTGTAATATAATACGGAACTAAACTAAAAACTCATACCCTGTTCTGTTCTGTTCCTGCTCCCGCACCTTGAGAACTTCCAGGCTCAGGCAGGCTAAGAGAAAAGTACGTTACATAACATATCCCATATGTCAGTCAGTCGGTCGGGGAAGGATCGGATCAGTTAGGAAAAATTACTACTACAAATCGCTCCATGTGTTGAGGATTGTAAAATATTTATTAGATTTGAATTGAAATTTACGATTTATTGTTATCTCTATATTTTTCTAAAAATTACATTACATAACATATCCCATATGTCAGTCGGTCGGTCGGGGAAGGATCGGATCGGTTAGGAAAAATTACTACTACAAATCGCTCCATGTGTTGAGGATTGTAAAATATTTATTAGATTTGAATTGAAATTTACGATTTATTGTTATCTCTATATTTTTCTTATCGTCTGTATGACTGGGATATAATAATTGAATAAATAGTACAAGTTTTTGCACCTGTCAATGCAAAACAATGGGGCGACACAGGTGCGCCGCTGAAATGATCCAAGCTTGGTTGAGTTTGTCCACATGTGAATGGTAATGAAGGTTAGATCGAACTGGACATTGGCATAAGGCAAAATTAATGAAAGGACATGGATGGAGGCTATAAAATTATATGAATCTTTAGATCTTGCACACGAAAACACTTTTTACAGCAATTCCTCCAGATGTTGTTATGTAATTCAAGGAATGAGGAACAAAGGCTGGATTAAATTGATGCTGTCCGCATGCTCTGGTCTACGATTCTGCTACCGCCTCCTTAATTAACAGATTGTGGGAGATTCTATCAACAACTCTGGCTGATTTTTTTTTACCGTCTAGAGACTGGAGAGAAAATGCAATTATCTGTTGGGTTAAAAAATTGCCTTAAAGAAGCCAGACAGTCAGCAAAAGTAGCTGGAAAAAAATGTGATTTCATTTTATTTCAATTTGAATCTGGAATTTCTTAAAAAAATATGTTATCTTCCCCAAATGAAACTTTAATCAGCTTAACTTTTTTCTAATTACAAAATATTCTCATAAAGTATGTTTAAAATAGGATTGGTACTCAACTAAAACGCTCTAAGCATTTCCATCAGTTTGATTATTTTCATTGACCCAATTTTTTACACTTCACTTTAACCACAAAAAAATAACAAAAACTGCGTAATATTTCAAAATGAGTAAATCGGATGAGTCTGTTAGTGTAAGACTACATATGTCCGCATATGCAAGAGGGTTGAACTTGTTTATAGTTTAAGCGTAGAGATGAAATTACAAACCCCTCCTGCATCTTAACTCGTATTAAAACCGAAGGGCTCTTCATCTTCTCGCCCTTGAACGTGATGGTCCAAAATTACAGGAGTTGGGAAGATCATTATGCTCAAAGTGAGGCAATCAGAGACCCTTAAGTTTTAAATGAATCTATTCTCCGAAACAGGTTGCTCTCCCTTTGCACACTGCAACACATTGAGTTTTTTGTTTTGTTTTTGTCTATTTTAAAAAGGCAAACGAATGCTTAATGTACTTTGAATCCTGACTCGTGAGGGAACGATTAGCTTTGCTCTTCAATCATCACCATCGTCCCAAGTTTAAGAGTAGTAGTAAGTAGCTAATGCGGGAAGGGAATTAAGACACAAGGTTTATGTCAGAATCATTAAATGTTCGGAATTAAATCGTAGTTATAAAAACTGTGTAAGTGAATGTAGTTCAGAAAAGCACAATCCCTGTAGTCGCATACGAAAGTACTAACGGTATGAAGTTTTAGACTATATAAAGAACGAATATTTACGAGCGAATTGATTCTGATTTTATTAACAAGACCATGCGATCATGTAGTTCATAGCAAGTAGATTGGAATGAAAATCTAAAAGTCTGATTTGTCGGATAGGTGAACTCGTGAACTCATTAGTTTTAAAAATAGGCAGAATGGTTCTATTCGGTTAAAAATTAGCCCTCTCAAAATCAGTTGAACAATATTTCAAAATTGTCAAAAAATAATATACGCCTATTATTAATTATAGAATGCCCACCACTATCATCTGATTAAGTTTTTTTTAAGTTTAAGTTTCAGCAATTTCAACATGAAAGTTTAATACTGTAATAAATTGAAATGAAATTGAAATTGAAAGTAATAGAAAGGACTTCATTCTCTTATTTTATTCTAGTAATTCTAGGTGATGAGTTTTTTTGTATTTGATCTCCACTTCTTATCACCCCTACCAGAATTTGACGAATTAAAATAATTGGGCTAGCTGTTAAATCCGAATCCTCAATTCTGATTCTAATTCAGGTTGAAAATAATGAAATAGATGTTTAAAGTGATATAGTAATAATTATTGTAGTAATACTTCTTTAATATGTAATTAAGCATTGGTATTTTATTATCTGTTATCCGAACACTATGTAAATAAAAATTTTAGCATTAAATTAGGTCATACAGAAACTAAAAGTTGTCATTGTCATAATATTGTGTAGAAATTTTAAAACGCAGTTTATAGGATGAAAATGTTTAAAATTGAAACTGAATTAGACATTGTTTGCATATGAGCAGTATTGCCATGGTCCCGAAAAATCTAATTGTTATTTAGTCATATCAATAACAATTAAGCTTTTCTGTTCAGGTGTTTTCTGCCAAAATCCGTCTCCTCATTCCATTTCCGTCTTTCGAGGAGTGAACATCTTTCAATCACCTCTGCAAAAATCAGTTCATTCCCTATTTCCGGTTTGTTTTTCAGAATCTTTTGCACCTAACTGTCGAGGATTGACAGCTATGCAATTTCTCAGCTCTATTCAGGCTGGGAGCCAAGCTCTGTAGGAGGAGGCGACGCAGTTTCCACCGGTCAATGGTGTCTTTGTTTTGGTGGACTGGAAGGGGCAAACCCGGAAATTGTAAAAAGAAGGTAAATAATCTGAACGTGAAAGCGAATTATTTCTGAATCGGAGATTTTTCAATGCGTTTTATAATTTTGACAATTTTCAATTTGGCGATGCTGATGATTTGGCTACAAAATCCAAACAAGTGATGCTTATCTCAGATGTCCTTCATTTAACTTCATCCCTTCCTCAAGATTGAAGACGTGCCTCAAAATTTTGTCGACTCACAACCCGGAATATTTTTGTCATAGTTAATGATTAATTGCGCGTTTTGTAGAACAAGCATATCCAGAACAAGTTTCACTGTGAAAATCACACAGTTGTAAGTGGTTACTATTTAATTTGTTTGAATTGATTAGATCTCATAGACATCATCCCAACTGGACCAGAGGACGATAGGTGTCCGGGCTCTTCGAGGGCGCGAGCTCTCGTCAAGCAGAGAAGTCCTCACCTAGGTGCGATACGCCTGGTTGCGGGCTACCGTCTCTGGGCGGTAGGCAACCGGGGTGAGCACCG
>WJEZ01001017.1:0-20647 GCA_009869925.1 Thalassaphorura encarpata | reverse complement strand
CATCCAGACAAAAACTTTTTCAGTTTACTAGAACCAATTTCAGTCTCTCTTCTCTCATGTAATGGTTTTGGGTCCCATTCCTGGTGAAAAGTTTAGAAAATGAAATATTATTATTAGCCCATATCGTATAACCGATTAATACAGAGGTTATTCCGAACCTGATAAAAAATATCTCCATAGGTATTAGAATTTAGTACGATCACTCCTTGGGGTTTCGTCGGATCAGAAGCCCTTAGACCCGGCAGCACACATAGACCAGTCGTCCATGCATAGCATTGATCCCTCACCCTCTGGTAATCACTTTCCCATCCAAAACCATGACCTTTGGTATTAGCACACTCAAAAAATTCTCTAGAATTTGACAAATGCCTAGGGTGTGACTGAAGTATTGGATTCCTCGCCTTGCACTCTGGTCTGTCGATACAGCTCACATGTGCAAAATCATGAACTGAGCAAAATATTTGTGGCAATCGTTGGCTTCCAGCAATCAGAACTTCGAAATTTTTATCCTATTCATAAATTATTATTCCTATGATTAAAATGTGAACAATTTGCAAACGAAATCAAAACTTGAGTAGTAATACGAATTTACCTTATAAATATTCATATAAGTCGCAGCAGACTTCATTCCATGACTCATTTTCAGAACAGGGTTTCCGGGAACTCTCATATCCATAAGAAAAATTCGTTCCGACGTTCCCACATAATAATACGTCGAGTTAGGAGAAGGTTTGACATTGCTCACATATTCACTAACCAGTTTTCTAGGTTTGGTGTAGTACTGTTGATCTGACCACGACATGGAACTAGTTGCAGCTCGAAGGTTTAGAAGTTCTGTCGAGCTTGTCATGGATTCGATGGGAGTTCTTTCATCATGAAAATATATTTGTGAATCGCACCATTGGTAAAACGTAGACGGATGGGTTGAGTATGCAACTCCTCCACCTTCATTTATTCGAAACTTAGGGTAAAGATGGGCCCATTGTTTTCCAAATGTGACATATCTTTTTCTGTTACACTTTTTTTTCTCTCCATGGAATTGTCTCTTAGTTTTCCTAAAAATAATTCACAAAAATTCTTTCAATCTAATAACTCAAACTAGAATTCTAGTAATAATATAAATATAGCTTACTTTGCCACAAAGTCAATCAAGCGCACAACATTATTTTCATCCATGGTAATAATTTCACTGGGGAAGACTGGATTTGTATCACAGGAAAGTAGTAGAGGATTATCAGTCGTATGATGTTTACCAGTCAGATATCTTCTGCATCCGTAACGAGTGTTGGGAATGGAAGTTACAAGGGATGGAGTTTCTTCAATATGATATATTTCGACACTTCGTCCACGTTGTACAGCAGCTAAACACATGCCCCTCTTTCTGGGAGCAACAATTTTGGTAATGACATCACTAAGAATATCGTCCTTCTGAGGATTTACAGGATCAATGTTAGTAGGAAATTCATCTTCTTCCCATACAGAATCAACGACATAAGAAAGCATTGAGGTTTTGTCCGCTGGTTTTATCGTTGCCATTCCTATCCAACAGAAAGATATGAATTAGTTTTACTTTTTAACGAAAATCTCGAGTGGACAATAAATTTTACTTACTCAATTTGGTTCCATTTCCAACAAGAATATTTCGTCGGTTATGATCACTCGAGTCATAAACCCAATCACAAGCTCCATTTCCCCCATACAAAAAATTCCATGTGCCCATAATTTTCACGTCGGGTTGAATTTTGTATTTTCTCAGAGTTGATAATGGAATCATGTCAGCAGTGTTCTCTTTAAATTTTATGTCGAATTGAGGTTCGGGAGTTTGCCCATCTTGGACTGAAGTAGTCTGCTTCTGAATACGATCAATCTCATCTCTTTCATTAAGTTCAAGATCATTGTCATTTCTGTAGAGAATTTTCTTGGTTTGAAACCTTGTCATTTCAAGCGGGCGGCTACGAATAGGATTCTTTTTTTGAACAAGTCTCGTAAAAAATTTCTTTTTTTTAACTGAATCTCGGCCAATGATTACACGTACAGGAACCACTTCGAATTTAGGCCACGGGTTGGAATTGCGTTTACGGGAAGGCAAGGTTGGTGCGGGCTCGGCAGGCTGAATTCTTTGAAATGATTCAATTTCGATATCGTCTTCCTCCAATGGAGTAGAAACTAATTTATCAACATCCGAATGTTCATCTTCTTCCAGGTCGCTCAACTCTAGTGGATGTGGTGGTGGTGACAGATGTTCATCGAATTCGTCATGAACCTCAGATTCTTGATTTTCCACTAACTCATTTGTTGTCGTCGCCGCTCTTGAAGCTGCTAGAGCTTTCGCGACTGATTTCTCCCTTCTCCACTGGGCTCGTGTAGTCCTTAAAATTCAAAATAAACATCAAATTCATAATTTGATTACTCAATTCAAGGATGTTACGTACAACGTACTATAGTATCAGGTAATGAACTTAAAGTTCAATCGTTTTACCTTGCAAATTTCTTTGGAATTAGACTAGTACTTTTACTAAATTCCTTGATATATTTTTCCCAATTGAGGACAGGAAGAGCACACATGTCTTGTTCTTGAGTAGAATCTCCTCTTGTATCAGTTTGATACTGCAGCAAAGGTAGAGCGATTGGTGTTCGAGATTCAAATGGAAATTCATTATCCAGTTGATGCCCTTTACATCCAACTGCATAGACATCCTCTTCTCCAGAATTATTTTGCTCACCATCAGGTCCAATATTCTTTACTGCCGCCCAAGCATTCGGATACAAGACATCGGCTTGGACACACATGAGGGGGCTCAAAAACCTAATTCTTTCCTGGTACGCTTTAACAATTAGTTTCATCTTAAAAGTTTTCGTGTAGCGGTTGAACCGGCCGATTTCAGATTCTGTGCGGTCATTAACCGTATTCGCCCATTGCAGTGTAAATGCCATCGTAGAATTGGGTTCTCCTGAAAAGCAATGAAGTATTCATTGATTGAAATCAGAACAAAGCGATCGCAAAGTCCCGAAATAATAATACAAAAATTCAAACTAAATCGGTCTGGTCTGTTCTTCCTTACTAATTATAAATTTAAACATACCTCCTCTAGATCTGAAATTAGTTCGGAGTGCAACTTTCGTGTAATTATTGTTACATTTAATTAATTTAATCTTGCAAGTAAAGCACTAATAAAGCGAAAGCGTTGACAAATTCCAAAATATTCGCACATTGGAATTTTATTATTCCCGCTGAATTGATTCAATTCTGCCGAACGAGCAATGAGTTTCCAAGGATTATCAAAATATGGGGTACTCTGAGACACGTCGAGGAGATTAGGGTTAAAAAAGTTTAAAATTCTTGTTCTTTTTCATTCAAGCTCAAGTTGAAAATTCCATTCGATTTTAAAAAAATATGTTTGCAGAAATTGAATAAATTGAGCTGAAGTTCATCTAGATTCCATTCTAAGGTTTTTGGTTGAATTATTGTTAAGCTAAAGTTCTTCAAACATCAACGTCTTCATAATTCGTGTCTTCAATTATACACATCTACAGTTAAATCACGTTTAACTCATTTTATCCAAAAATTCCCATGCATAGCCACAGTAATTAAGGTAAAATAAACCTAGAAATTTAGAAATGTTCACATATTTTGATTTTCTATCTATTTGCTTTGAGGTTTGAGCATACAGCATATGAGTCTAATCTCCTATGTTTAGGGGTGGTCCTCCCATTCTGAATTTTTGATACCGGGGACGTACCAAATGATTTGTGCCGCCAGCAGCTTGTCTCACCAAAAACTTTTCATTCTACTCCAGCCTGTTGAACTCAAAGGATGTTGTCAAATATTTTTAGACAACAATAACAAAACATTTGCATTGCATTGCCTAATCCCTCGTGCTTCCAATTAGCACTACACTTCGTTTTGGAGAAATATTCCTAAAACCCTTTTCAGTGAAGTTTTAAAATAAAATTGCGTGAAGGAAAAGAATATTTGTTGCATCTTTGAATTGAATTGAATCCCGGTTCAGTTCATTAATTTTCCGGCAACTTGATTTTACTTGGTACTGCTTGGACGGAAAGAAAATCAGTTTTTGAATCTTAGAAATTTTATATTTGGTGAACTTGCCAATTGTCAGAATTTGTGTGTCTGCTTGCCAAGAGTTTTTGTACTGTTTTGTGTGACCAAGTGACAGCGTGGGATAATTGCAGTAAGGATGTCCACAATGGTGGATTCCAAAATTGGAAAATCCTTCTCCAAGTCAGTGGGACGTGCTAAGGAAAAGGTAAGCTAAATGCTAAAAATTGATAATAATTATTTTTACTTAATAAGCCGAAGTCCTCCTTAACTTTTAGTGAACAAATGATAATAATTGTTACGCTGAGTTCTTGCTGACTGACAAAATCTGGAAATAGATGTTTGTATTCGTATGGACCTATACCAGAAAAGAAATCATGAAATAGAAAGAGAAACTGTTCCTCTACTCAAATCAGATCTTTGCTAGCGTGTGTACACGAACGAGTGCATTCTAAATTCACCCCGTTATTCTCGTAAAATTCGCGAAATATGCCAAATCTTTACAACGCCCTTGCAATGACATTGTCTCAAGAATTTCTTCTAGCTCCTGCATCTAACCTGTCCTTTCAACATTATATCGTATTTTGTCATTAGTGTTTCCTGATAATTGTTAATTTTCTCAAGTCTAGATTAACTGAATTCTGCAAAAACTGCTGAAACCTTACTGCTATTGATGCTAATACTGTTTCATTCTGCCTACCACCAAAAATATCTGTGTGGTCGTAGACATATGAATAAAGCAAAGAGACTTCAGCAGCGTAACACCCGGAAAAATAGTTAATCTCAATCACCCTTCACAAACCACAGGCTTGTAGGGAGAATGTCTCATTCTCATAATCCTAGTACAATTAGGTTTGAAATTTTGCCAAAATTTCCCAAGACAAATGTAAATCTCTGTCACTGCCTGAGTTAGTCAATGTACGACAGCTAGAGGAGATTTAATTGCCAGGTTTATCGCTCTCTGTGACCCATAGTTAACCTGATAAAGGCTCCACACGATAGTATATGTATGTATCTTGTATGCATATGCCATTAAATTCCCAATATAAAATAAATTGACAAGACAAGACAATGCACCATTACAAATTCATAGGCAATAAAAATATTAATATGGCCAGGCCAGTTGTGACAAAAATGGGTCACCTCACCATTTCATCCATGCAAGTTTTTATGCATTCATAGCTTGTTTAGCTGCAGTCTGTCTTGTGGTAAAGCAATAAAAAATAGCAAAGCAATCCCATTTACGGGTTAACGTCCAGTTTAAAACTGCAATTGACTAATGTGCACGAGCGAGGAGGTCGTTTTTGTTAGAATTTTAATGTTTTTCAGAATTGTCATTCGTATTTATTGTGGATTTCATCCCACCTGTTGCTCGTCTGGGATTTGTTGAATGGGTTACCTGCCTTATGCACGGCATGAGATTTTGCATTTCATTCTCACTGTACATAAGTTCTTAGGATTGGATTGGAATGCTGAATAAATGAAGTAAGTAGTGTAATGTAGGTGTTAGGTTCATATAACGGCACACTTGCTCTTGCTCTGTGCAAGTTCCATGAACATTTTGCATTTACATCCGTAGTTTGTACTTGTACGTAGTTGATATTGGTGAGCACACCTGGGAAGATGGTCCTCCATCGTTTGCAAAAAAAACTGAGTTAACTGAGATGGGATGGGATTGGGATATGATTTGGAATGTTTAGAGGGCTAAGCACGTAAAATGCAAAAGCAACAGGTGGAATCGTGGACTTGTGGTTTAGTTGGTGGCGAAGTAGTGGTGATGGGAAACTGATTCAAACTCAACAACTGAACAATGTATCGTGTTATGTTGTGTAATGCGTTTCTCTAATATTTACCTGTCAGTTTTTACTCCCCTGTCACGCTATGTTGATGCTACCGTTTACTCTTTTTGCGCATCAGATCTGATTGTCATTGTAGGGTAAGATTTTTTGCCCAAAAATCGGCAATGTATGTATTATGTATGATTATGATTTTGAGGTTTGAGAATTCGTGCAAAACTGCACTACTCCATATGAAATGAAATATTATCAGCTCGGAATTCGGTTAGCGTAACATTTTTTCTGTGTATCGTTAATTTATTAGTGTTTGAGATTCAGTCCGCTCGCTCCACTACATATTTTATCATCCCTTCTGTCAGTTGTTGTCCTGTTTTGCGATTTATATTTGTGGTCATCTCGTGTCCTCCATTCATTCATGGTTTTATCATATCTGTAACGAATTGTGACTTAGTTTTTTTTATTCGCGTGACCAATCACACTTTTAATGGGCTTGGATACAAGTCCAGGTTTACGAACAATGGGCAAGATGGAATAAAGATAGGTTATGTCAAGATTGTTATGAAATTCAACAATTCAAGGTTGCTTCCTTGATTCGATATAGAAAGGATTAGGGTCAAATAGGTTCAGCAGTGATTTAGATGGCCTTTTGATGTGAATTTCATGTCAGAGTAGAGCTTTTTACTACCAATTTTTCCTGAATAATTGAAGAGGTGGAAGTGATTTTAAAAATTTCTATTTGTGGCACACAAAAGCAGTTGTTTGATACTTTCATGTATTTGGTCTGCTGGCTATCCTGCAAGATCATCCATCGGAATGGGCGTATGATCTTGTCTATAATTTTTAAAGAGATTCTCCTTTCCTTTGACCGGGGCTAGGATGGGAGGTTTGCAGCAACCTGGGATTTATTGTTGATTGTCTGTCTCACGTTCTTCTTCTTCTTCCACCTAGTTGAGCTTGAGTTGACTTCACCTTTGTTCCTTTTTGACTCCCTACTATTGCCTCATTCCTTGCTTCCTTATATGTCTTGGCAGGCAAGTCAAATCTTTTCTCTCTCTTTCCAAATAGACTGACTTGGAGATGATGATGAGATGATGTTCCAATTTTCTCTTGAACGCAAGTTGTTCTTGTGGAGGCGGTTGAATGAATATGCGTGTTTAATATGATTGGATGGTCTCTATACATTGGTGTGGACTTGTCCGTATTTATCATCCGTTGTGTTGTATTATTCATAAAGTTTAGAATCCCAGGATAAGTGGATTGTCTAGATCTGACCAGACTGCATCTCTTGCCCTGGTTAGGTCTTATGTAATTTTTTAACGATTACTGCCTTGCCTAGCCTAGCCAAGCAACAAGGGTTTTCCCATTAAGTGCTTGCTTTGCTTTTGAACCGAGTTTTTTAATCTCGGATCGGGTGTTCCTCTATCCTTCGAGCAAGGGACTACGCTCTTCAGTTTTTTTGTTTTCGTTCCTTATGTTAAGAAGGTTGAGTGTATTTGCCAGATGATTAGGTTTGAGAGCAGCAGTACATTGTGTTGCTCATGTTTATTTTTACTGTGTTGCGTAACAGATGAAGAAAGTACCTGTTTGACTTCCGTCCTCAACTGGAGATTGCCCGGATGCAATTAAGCATCATGAAATATCCTGTTTTGTTTTGGAATAGGGGCAAATGGTGGTGTAATGATTTTTTAGTTGTACTTTATGTTTAGAATTTGCTCTTTCTTTGCTCTGCTACTACGATTTAAAGTTTTATGAGAATTCATGTAGAACCATGTGCTCTTATCTAATTTTTTTTTCGTAAAATGTTGTAAAAAAGTATTTTATTGTTGTAATGTTTACTTCACCATTGGTGTTGAACCTATTGTTTTCCAGTTTCAATATCATATTGGGCCGACTACGTATTGTCTAGATTTTACAGAGAGATTTAAAGCTAAATTAATACATGAAATGTGATACTGCCCTGTCCGACAAATGGATGTTCATATCATATTCAAAAACTAATCAACTGCTACAACTCTGCGGGTCTGCTCATCATCCATACTTCCTGTAAATTTGACAACTCCTCGTATTGTTTCAGTTTTTATTTCATGCTCTACAACACAAGTACAAAATACACACAAATATAATGCAGAAATTAGACACAAGTAAAGGATAAAGGATTGGAATTTCATATTATTGCTTTGTTCGGTGCCAGAGATGAAAATACAGATATTTAATGATGGGCAAATTCCTAGCCTCATCTCATCTCTATGAGTACAAACCAACATCCGGGCAGGTTTGGGTTTGCTGTTGCTCCCTAGCCTGAGGGTTAAGGTCTTTTTATGGTCGAATATTTCCAAACTAAAAAATCGCGTTGGGTACTGTTCCGTTTTTTACAACGAAAGTTCTGACTCGCTGAATTTAAGGATTTTAGTTATAAAGTCAGAGAATATGACGAAATTCCATTAAGAAACAGGCAGAGAGTCTATTCCTGGTTTGGAATTGCAATACACAATGGCTAGAAAGCAAAAGGAGGAATGGAATGGAAAGTAAATGGGCGTTTCCAAGATATGTTAAAGGCATTACACCATGAATAAATCTAACAACACCCAATCTATTAACTAAATCTGGAGTGCATATAAAAAATCACGCACGCATTAACTTTGATCGTACTAGCACTAGGTTGCATTGTGTTATTGTGAATGCAATGCAATCTTACTCTCTGGCACCTGTGCAGTGATAAATTATTATTAAATCACTCCATCAGCCTTTAATACCTTCTCAATTCTTCAAATCGTTTGGAGCAATGAAAACAGTTTAGCATTATTGACTCAACTCGTTCAGCTTGATCTATACATGTATTGTGTGTACTACACCTGATTTGGGTGCACTGTAGTGCATTGAAAACTTTTTTGCTTAATTTTTCTACACTATAATGATTCCACTTGAAAAAATGTGTGGGTTGGAGATAACGCGTGCAAATATTTACATATTCACCCTAGTCGTTGGTTTTTGTCTTTTAAAAGAGTGGGCAAACCATTCCATTACCAATTTGGTAAAAGTGCGAATGAGATTGCCTGGTTTAGTAAATTAAACTATGTCTATGCGTGGCGCACTAGACTATGGAATGGAAACTGAATGATTTAAGAGTTGATGAACTTACAGGTTACAGGTTTGGCTCGGCTCTAGTCTAGCCCTAGCCCTAGTGAGAACTTATGATTCATATCACACAAGTTTGGTCAGATTAATTGCTCATTTTTCATTCTGAATTATAGCTTAAACTTGGACATGCACTATCCCACGAAGTAGTTTTAAGGGAATTTTAAGACTTAGTTTATGGATACATTTTGGAAAACAACCAGCTTAATTGACAGGAGGCAGAAGCTGCCAATTTGCTGGGTTTTCCATGCACTCATTATAGTGCTTAATATTCTGCTCTCATTTCAGTCATCTCCATGTGCGTGAATAAATCAAATTTTCACTCGACATTCATGCTTACTTTCATTTCAGTTCAATTTTAGAACATTGAGCCAAATCTGCTGTCATTTCAAGTTCTTTCTAGTTCAGGGAAAAGAAAAGAATACTGGAAGAATCTAAACTTTAATGCTTTAAGCAGTTTCAAGTGTTCTCAGCAAGTTTTCAATCCCTTTGGCAAAATTCGCTCCAGAAGTTTATTTTTCACTTCAACTCTTAAAAATTTAGCATTCCCATTTAAATATGGAAGGAAAGGGTTGGTTCGTGACGATTAGAAATAGAGCTCATATTTACATAGTAATACGGATGCTCACAATAGTTCATGCATGGGAAATTAAGTTTCATAATAGTGTGAATTTTTACAACCTTGGCATACACACATGAAACGATGGCATGGGTTGGGAAGTTTTCTCCAGTTGAAAGTATAATTGTTCAACATTAACTCATCCTTCATGCAACGCATTAGAAAAGTACAGCGTGAGATGATTTTCAAGGTTAGAGGATGCAAAGTATTATAAACTTGCAAATATGGAATATTTTCAAAGACAATTAATATTCATAAATTGTTTGAAACTACTGCGCTAGAGATTTTTGGAATTATGTTGAGCTGTAGATACAGTAAAGGGCTCAAGTATTTTAGAAATTGGTTAGTTCATGATGGTGTAAATTGGACATTTCATTTTCGTGCGTATCCAACATTCGTTGATCGATTTCTCCATTGGCAATTGCCAATTGGGGTAAAAAAAGTTCAAGTAATAAACCTAAGCCCACCCTTCCTTGTTAGTGTGAAAGAGATTTGACCTCAATTAAAGTTAAGGCGTTGGAGATTTCAAAGAATCTATCATTTCCTCTTTTGTTTAAACGAATCTTCATGTCCTATGCTTATACGTGCGTGTAGCGTGTGGGAATCTCAACCAAGTTGAGTTGTGGCTTAGGCTGTAGGAAGGAATTTGTCTCCTTCTAAACATTATTTGGTGAAATGAAGTTTTAATGCCAAAGCGGACAAATGCTAATGTACAAAGTCCTATTTCCTCGTAGTCTTAGTTTGAGCGAGCATTGGGTTAAGGTATATTAGAAAATGCATTGTTGTTTCAGTTGAGAGTTTGCATGGATGGATAGATTGAGTGAGAGCATGGAAAAATGCCAATGGAAGGTTAGTGGGCTAAAATGTAAGGAAGAAGAGACAGACGCTGACATGAGAGTTTAAAGATTGACTTTTTAAGCTTGGGTTTGGGTGGGTTGGGCAAAAGAGCATTAGGTTACGTACGAGTACTGGTTTTTTAGACTTGAAGCTGGGCTCTGGGCCCGGCTCAATGAGAGATACTTGAATTTAAAAGCTTACTTGAAACAAGGTTTTGTTTGAATGAGCATCAAGAAGAAGTAAATTGCAAAAGAAAAGAGACTGGTGCTTGGCTGATGGGCTTAGCGAGGATAATAGGTTATCTTAGCTGGCTGCTAAAACTCGGTTCTGCCAGCTTGTTATCACGTGGTCCATGCAATTCTTGATTTTACAATTTGTCGTTTGTCTCATCTTGCCTTGGATGAATGAACTCATCTCTACTTCTGCTTCTTAGGGTCTTGGACTGTTGATTTATGTGCTATTTTATTAAATGAACTCAATTTCCTGTGGTACGAATTGTTTCCGCAAGACAGAGTCTCCAATTGAATTTATTTGATTCAATTATGTCTTTTCAAAAGAAATTCAAGGAAAAAATTGATTTTTTTTTCTCATCTTGCCTTGGATGAATGAACTGCTTCTTAGGGTCTTGGACCGTTGATTTATGTGCTATTTTATTAAATGAACTCAATTTCCTGTGGTACGAATTGTTTCCGCAAGACAGAGTCTCCAATTGAATTTACTTGATTCAATTATGTCTTTTCAAAAGAAATTCAAGGAAAAAATTGATTTTTTTTGGTGAAACGTGTGGGATCACGAGATCAACATCAGGTTCTCATTTTTATGCCAAAAGTATCATTTTTGACTTTCTGACACGTTGTAAAAACACAATACGCCATGAAATCCAGATCTAGAACGAGGTCAAGTTCTAACGCATGGTGCTAAGAAACCCTGAAATGGAAACGTTGGCGGAGTAATGAGGATAAGGAGAAAGTACAAAAGACGAAAATGATTTATTGAAAGTGGAGATTGAGAAACCAATTTTCAGCGAAAAATACGAATTGTACAGAATAAACGAAATCGTGGCCATGATATTAACTTGTAGGCGTAGTGTGGAATCACACTTTGAGAGTTTGAACTTTAATTTTTATCTGCGCTCATCTTTCATTTCGCTTCCGCCAGTCTTTACCCTGGAGTGTATTGGCTAATGAGTATGATTGGATCCACATGCCATGTCATTGTGAGTTAATTGCACATTAGAATTCACCTGTTCGTGCATGAATTGCACTGCCTTGGATGAGATTAACATGAGAAAATTGTAGGACGACGGTCGGTCGGCTTGGGCTTTGTTCAAAACTGCATCTTCACTTCAGCACCTGCAGCAATAACCCAGGAAAGCCGGTTTGCTTGCATATCTTGCTCCGAATTCCCGTTAGTTTTTCTCATTTACAATTTCCCCTCTCTCTAAACATAAATAGGATTTTAGTATGTAGTCCACATACTACTAGACTAGAGAGTGACTACACAATGTTGTAGCTTTAGCCTGGTTGGCAGACAACTACCTAACTAACTCTGGATTTTATTTATAGAATACGAATATACTTATACGACCGACCGGCAAAATCCTACGGTACTTGTTAATGTGTCCTTCTATGCATGAATCCGACTGAGCTATGAAAAAGGATTCAAGCATTGCGAGGCGTTTTTCATTTAGTTATTATTGACATTCATTCGTCCATCTTTTCTTTAAATTTGTTGGTCATGGATTGGCCAGACTATTGAGGACAGGGCAGCACTATTGCACTTTGCAACTTTGTATTGAGCAGATGTCCTTAATTCATGAGCCGGGTTGAAGTTTGATTCTAGCCGATGGGCTGCGGTGCCTCGGTGCCCGGATCTGGATCTTGAGATGAGAACTTATCCGAAAAAGAAATGAAACTGGTTTAACTCATTCTCAGACAAGAGGAATGAAGTGAGCGTCTGGTGAATTTGAGTTTTAGCTGGTGCNCGGTGCCCGGATCTGGATCTTGAGATGAGAACTTATCCGAAAAAGAAATGAAACTGGTTTAACTCATTCTCAGACAAGAGGAATGAAGTGAGCGTCTGGTGAATTTGAGTTTTAGCTGGTGCATTGAATTGCCGGAAATTTTTTAGGAGATTCTTGGCCATGATCCCATTGAGTGCGAGTCGCTTCGATAGTGTGAATGTACTCGACGAACCTAATAATATCCCGGGTTCGGTTAACTCAATCCTTTGCGTAGCATATGCAAGAATATGCCATTGGCTATGTGTGGGTCTGTCTTAAATTGACAAGGAAAGATTTTCTACTTCTTTGCTTTCTAGGACCAAAAATTCATAGATTCTCAATTTTATTTTCTGTGTATTCAAGAAACGGTTAGTGGGATCTCCTTGTAAGACCGGCCGGCTTAGTACAAGGCTGGATTTTCTTTCATGAAGGCATGAATGTATTTCTGAACTAAACTCCATCTCCTGCTTTTACTTTTTCTTTTTCTTTGCATCTGCTCCTTCTTGACTTGACTTGACTACCAACTTTACTTATTGTGAACTATTACTGAGTGAACAGATTGCATCTGTCGCCTTTGCCTCGCCTCCGACTTCCCTTGCTCCCGGGCCTTTGAGGTTGAGATTATGAATAGGACTGACGAGCTGAGAAGGAACTTGGTTCTACTTCTCGCTCTCGTTTGCAATCTGTTTCTTCTTTGAGATGAGAAGAAATGAAAATCAAAAGGCAGGGAGGATACCCGCCTCGGAGTCTACGCTTTTGATTCTTGAACATCTTGGTCTTTGAGAGGAAGTCCAGGGCTTAGCTGTGAAGTTCTTGAAGAAAAAAGGGGTCTTGATTACGGATTCAGATTTTATCCATAGCTAGCATAAAAATGGAGTTCTTGGCTAGGTTAACGTAGGGATAGAAGGAGAACTACCCTCAAGGAGTAAAAATTGTATGAATGATCTCTCAAGTTATATTAATAACGTCGTCTGTAAGTTGTCTGGCTGCTGGGACTTTATCTGCCCTATTCAGGCCAAGGCGATAGGATGCGTGAGGAACGGAAGAAACATGATTTTTTTAGCTGGTATGGTCGTTGAAGGAAAAGCGAGAACTGTTTTTTCTGTTGTTGAAGAAAAATTGGATTTCGGATGTAATGTAATCCTTAACTTAACCCTCGAACACCAAGAATGACACCATCCTTCCTCTTGTCGTTTCGCTTGGATGGAATGGAAGTCGAACATGTTACAAGGGAATGTCATTAGATTTGGATGCAATGGTAGTTTTAAAAACAGCTTGGAGAAAAATGTTACTTTTATGCCATCGTATCAGATTCTTACGTCACTATTGGAATGTTTGAACATTGCGCTGGGATATTTTGTCCAGTGGTTTTTCTACTCTTGACATTTGTTTCGGGTAGAATGTAAAAATAAACTAGAATGGAGTTTTTGTGGAAATTGTGGAATACTCAATATTTTAACGGTGGTAAGCGAATGCATTTGAGTGCATCGATTTAGTTTTATTGAGTCTGTCTGGGTTGTTTCGTTTTATTGCATTCATATGACATGACTAGTTTTATCTGCATATGATAAAGTAAAAATTATGGCGGTTCAGCGGTTTATTGTAAACTAATCAATATATTTTCATTTTTATTGCAGATATTACAGAATCTTGGAAAAGTAGACCGAACAGCAGATGAGATTTTTGATGAGCATGTGAGCAACTTCAGTAAACAACAATGTGCAGCCAGTCGACTCCAAAAAGAGTTAAACAATTACATTCGCTGCATTCGAGGTGAGTACTGAATCCTGTGACAGGCTATTTTGTAGAGTATTCAATGTATGTTAGATTTGTGTAATTAAACCCGACGCTTTTTCAACTATTTGTTGCTGCACCCACTTACAGATATCGTTTCAGATGTCTTCATCATATTTCCTGAGAACGTTTGCTTTGATTTACAAGACTGGATGTTTTTGTTTAAGTATTTTGTATATTTTAAGATAAGAGTGCGAGTTTGAATGGCATGATTCACAGGAAGAGTTTAGGTTTGTTTACTAGATTGCAAGGTTTGAGTAAACTCTCAATTTCAATGCAAGCTCATGTGTCAGGTACTCGTGGTGTCGGGGCCAAACGACAAAGTTCATAAAAATAGGATGTTGGACATAAATTGAGCACTTTAGGGTTATCTGTTTAACCAACTAGGCGGTCATTGTAGCCGTAGTCATTTGTTTGTGGTTTTCATATTCTGGTGTCATTCTGTATGATTATGGCTCTTATCTTGTGTTTTGTTTTCCTGGAAAGTTCACACAGTCAGTCACAGTCGCAAACATTCGTTTCATTTCTAAAAAACAATTTTTGAAAGAAACTCGATTCAGAATTTAGATGAGTTCTGTGCGATTCAATTTTTGTGTCATTAAAATGTTACTACCTTGTAAAACCAAGTTAAGGATGGATCTAGTTAGTGTTAGTTAGTTAGTGGCCTGTGAAATCATGGGCCAAGCATAAGAATAGAACATTCCGCAAGGTTAATTGTTTGGAAAAACTCAAAGGCAATTGTAATTAGCTCAGGCTCAAAATTCTCTACGTGTAGCTCCATCATTTACATGCATTTTTTGAAATTTTAGGCTCAAAATTCTCTACGTGTAGCTCCATCATTTATATGCATTTTTTGAAATTTTATTAAATATTTTTGAAATAAGAAAGTTAGTCAATTCAATTTTTAAATGCTGTAGAAGTACATTCGTAAGAAACTGGCAGAAAAGACGCGGGGGCAGGATAGAGCTAAGCTACTTATAGTATAGTGTGTAAATACAAAGATTGTGATGAGGAAAAGGCAAGCATAAGCAAAGGCAATGACCGGTAGATGCAATGCGGGATATTTTTAGTTTAACCTTAAGCTCTTTGATATCAAATGTCAATTTCATAAGGTATCATATAATTTCCTGTAACGTTCTTGTTTTTTTATTCTTTGGCTCTATGGGTGATTGCAGTTTAGACCTTTTGAATTTTGTAAAAGTACAAAATAAGCCTAAGCCTTTTTGTATTATTTTGTCTAAACTAGAATCCAGGATACGACTTGATGATTTCATATGTGCATTTTCAAACCAAGAACCTTGCGCATACAGCCTTTATCAGATCTTGTAGAATGATAACAGATGAGCTTTCGTCATACGTTGATACCAACCAAACAAGATTAAACAAAGATAAACCCGTGAAGTTTGTAATAATTTTGAATGTTTAGTTTAGCCGTCCCTTCTGCGCTGATAGCAGCTAAGCTTGCAATTTTGATAGGCCGGGGAAAATGTTTGTACAGTTTTGGCGAATCCGTCAAAGAATTGATTGAAGGATGAGATTGTGCCATGTCATAAATAAGCGTTGAAGGATCACAAGGTGCTGGGCTATGCTCTAGTCATGCATTAGAGCAGTACACATCTCATGTATGCATTGTTTTAGCCTGGCGTTAGATCTGTTGAATAATTTATATCTCGAATCTCATTTCATTCAACAAAGGTTCAGTTCAGGGGATTCAATTTGGTATTGAAAGGCGTTGATCTTTTAGTTGATGAAGGTTGTGTTGTGTATTGGCGAGGTTCACCACTCAATACGTCCAGATCGTGACAGACTTGGTCTAAAATCTGCACTTGGTTTTGATAGTGACAGAGACAGACAGACAGTTTATCGCGTTTGACCTGTAGAGTTTCAGACCACGAAGCACAGGCTAATTGGGATCAGATATGGGATGCCCTACGAAATATGCTGAATACTTAGTACAATACATCTACAATTATTTTTGGTTTTAAGGAATCATCATGTGTATTCATTTTGATTAAACTTGTGAAGAAAAGAAAAATCATTGCAACTTAAACTTATTCTGAAAGGGTTTTTCGGGAAAAGAACTTGCACATTTATTTTGTTTTCGCTTTACCATTAGACGAAATTCTTTGTTTTAATTTATTGTAAAAGTACGTGTCTTGATATGATAAAAGTTGAAATTGAAAGATTGTATCTTGTCTGTTTTTCTCTCTCACGATTTAAATATTTATTTATCTTTCAGCCTGTTCAACAGCCAACCATGCTCTTCTGGAGGCAGTGAGTGAAATCTATGAGCCCGAATGGGGTGGCAAAGAATTGTTGACTGTCAATTCTCAGTCGTCCGAAATGCTGTGGAACGACTTTGCTCACAGGCTCGCAGAACAAGTGCTTATCCCGCTCAATACTTACCAGGTGAGTTGAAGTTAGGATTAAATTCATCAGGGGATGATAAAATGATTGACGAAGAAGAATTAAGAATTCAGCACAACAAACCCTCATCTTGAGATCCATGAACTTTAGCATTTAATTCTTAACCTTGTTATGATTCGTTTGCATTTACCTGTATGTAATGTGAGTGTGCAAGCATTTCACACGGCTGGCGAACTCGTCCCGTCCCGTTGTCCTTCTTTCCCTTCAGGCGAATTTTTTGGGAGATTTGCTACGGTGCAGAAGGAATTTACGGCGATGAATTAATTTGACCGAGTTATTTCACTGGTTCTGTCAGGAAATTCCCCTGTGTCCGGTTTGCCTCGATCTTCTTTGGATTGGATTTCATATGATAGATTATTTTTTCCATTTAAGGTTCTTAAAATTTTATCAATTTGTCAAAAAACCTACATGGTAACCCAACCTTAGGTATAACCGGAAATAGACCATGCGATTTTCTTTGCTCTCTTTTTGTCCTTGAGTTGTTGGCACAGTCGTCGCTACTACTTTTGCTCCATTTATTTTTGCTCGAAGGTGGGACACCAGAGATAACAGCATTTATGGGTGATCTAACGAGTTTTGACACTGTTTTGATAATTTCTATAATTCTTGATGGCCTAATGTGTAGCGTATGTCTACAAGTCGACATTCCATTAGTGACACACTACAGTTCGGCGCAGTTGTCTCGTGGGATTAATCTCAAAAGTCGTTAGTGCAAATTACTCTAATGCTTAGATACGGTCGCGTTGCTCGCTTCCACTCCACGGGAGATGAGGTGAAGTTTGAGGTAGAAGCTAGAAGGTAAAATGTAATAAACCTGATAGGCAGAGCAGAGGCGAAGACATGACCAAATTAGGACTAAAACTTAAGTTTTGCGTCATTTGAAGGAATGTGGCTTGGCGGTGGAAATGACAGAGACATTATTCAAATTGACATCCCTGATGAGTTTTGTTTTGAGTAGTTTACGTCTGATGTTCTGTTTTATCTTTTGGGATTTGGGATACTGTCGTCGGGTGATGGAATGCTGTGCTAAAATATTTTTGTCAGACTCAGATGTAGAAATAATGCTTAGAGATGCGAGGTATAAATTATTAGTCAAGTTAGGACTTTTGTGAACCACTACGTGCGTAACGTAACATGTGTGAAGAAAAGTTTGGCCCTTAGCGAGCGTCTGAAACTTTTTCTTAGATCGATTTTCTATTGTTCGAGAATTCCGGTTGTCGGCTTTAGGGAAGTTTTGAGTGGAATAGGAGTTAGCTGAAGACCTTTTGACCACAAATTCTATTTCTGTTGGTTTTCCGGTTCTATTCACCCGGAATGGAATTCAAGGAAAGTTACTTATTGTGTTCCGCTTCTTATTATTTGTAGGCAATAAGGTCAGGCCTTTATTGTGCCCGATTTTATAGTTCCTTTGGCTATTGCGAACCGTTAAGGAATTTCAAATAGATCATCGCTATGTTTTGACCTTTTTGAGCTTGGATTCCTTTCGTTTTTATCCTCAACAGAAGTGTTGGTTATTTTAATGTCATGGTTAGCTAAAGACCATGTCAGTTTAAGAGCACTTAGATGAATAGACGATTTCCATATGTCGCCTTCATAATTATAAATCACCGTGAGAAATGAAATATCAAGAGCCGAACAAAGAGTTTACAAGAAAAACATGGCAAAGAAAACCACCCAAACTTTATAGCTGTTTCCGTTTAAATTGATCCATTTAAAATTTAAAGGTCTGTTGAATTTGTTTTAACCCATCTTCCTTTTCCTCTTCCTTTTTGCAGGGTCAATTCCCAGAGATGCGTAAAAAGATTGAGAAGAGAGGACGAAAGTTGGTGGACTTTGATGGGGAGCGTCATGCTTTGCAGGCTTTGCAATCGAATCCACGGAGAGCGGAAGCAAAGTTGGCAAGGCAGAGGGAAAATCTTGAGGCAGCCAAACGTACATATGAAGTAAGTTATGATTATGATGACCAGGCCATTTGAGTTCAGTTATTTGAATGCTTCAATTAACACGTGCACAACTGCAATTTTACGTTCATGACCATGGAAATCCTCAAAATTTATTACCCGTCTGCCAATCTCAGCATAAGAAGTTCTTAATTTACTCACTTTTTTGCTCGATTTTGATATAATGGACGAGTTACACGCTAAATGTCCAGAGAAACTCGTGCTAGATGAACAGCCAAATCAGTTTCGACCATGAAATTGCTAATTTAAATTTCTCCATTCAATTTCACTCACACCAATCCCTGAAGTAAAGTCGCTAACCAGTTTTAACCTACGAGCGAGCGACGAGTCTACCAATTTTAGGTCAACTTCTAATTAGTATTTTTTTATTTGTTTGTATTTGCAGGTATTAAATTTAGAATTGCATGAGGAGCTTCCAGCATTGTACGGATCACGCATAGTCTTCCTCGTAAGTGCGATGAGCACATTATTTGCATCGGAGAATATTTTTCATTCGGAAACATCGAAGGTAAGAGAGATACGCTAATTTATTTTGCACACACTATTTGCTTTTAATTATAATGGCAAAGGGAAAGTGCCGTACTCGGGAGAACCAACATTCTATTGGTTTTGAAAGCCAAGCTATATTTATGCGGAGAAGAAATCTCTGTGCAAATTATATTTGTAGATTGTAGTAATATTATTTAGTGTCCACTTTAGAAAGTGGAAAACAAAGCAAAAGTTGATTCCGCATTTTTGTTTGCATGTAAAATTTACAAAGAGTACGCGAATTGCCCAGTTTTCAGTTTATTTAAAGCAAATATAAATATTTACAACTTTTTATAAGAACAACAGGTGAATCTTGAGATGTTTGCAATGGTTGAAATTGTTTTGAAATATTATTTTTAATTTACAGGTATACGCTGACCTAGAGTCCATTGTTGAGCGTTTGGCTAAAGAGAGTGCAAAAGGGAACTTCAACTTCAAGTCTTCAAATGCCATTTTGAATAACACTGCTGACTCGCAAAAGGATGGTGAGTTCAAATTTATTTAATTGAACTCGTTGATTATTTACGTAGAAAACTTGTAGCCCGTAATGTCCCTGCATGCCCTTTTGGTTTTGAGCATTATTGTTTGGCAATGCATGTAGTTGTCCTAGCTTTTCCTTTTGTTGAGCTTCAATACTTTTCTCGAAAGCATCAGGACATTTTTACTAAGAGTTTATGACAGTTAATTTGATCATTATTTGCATTTTGGCGTTAATTAGAAAGGCTGGGGTTAAGATTAAATTAATTTTGAAAACGTCGAACTGTAGGGTATTTTGTATGGTTATTTGTATAAGTATTAACGTTGTACTAAAAAACTACTGAAACAAAGCGAAAAAGGAAAAGAAAATGATTCAAAGCATTTCCATTGATGTTTTCGTCATGAGTATGCCTCATACTTGGGCATCGTTACTTCTCAGATCACGTTTCAATTCTAGATTGCTTATTAATTTTAGCTGTCGGTTTATTTACAAAATTAAATTAGGTTTGAAAGGGGAAGACGTCGAGATGATTTACAAAAAATCGAATGGATGATTGACAATAGAGAATAGGAAAAGTATGTCAGTCCTGATCGTGGGCTCTATCAAGCTTCTGCTGCTATTCTATTCTATCTGTGTTTTCCAATTGAGTTCATTTGACAATTATTTGATCCCTATCTCTTGGACTATACTATTATTTTGATTGAAATGGCATTGACATGGAGCAGTAACAAGAGTTTAATAATATTGAAATGAAGTCAGGAAGGACTTTGACTGGGGCATAGTGTGGGAGGTTTAGGCAGCAAGGCAGTGACAGTAGTTGAGCTACTCCTATTGTATTGTAAACCGGTAAAGGCTCATTTGGTTAGATATTGCAATTTTTATCTGCATGGCCTCTTGACTGCTGCAAATTGAGAATTCAGAACGTAACCCCGCAAAGAATGAAGGTCTGACTGTTGCATATTGTTACAAAGCGAAAGTCCTTTGAAGATTTTGACAGTAAAGAGCGAGCGGCA
>WJEZ01001016.1:0-20656 GCA_009869925.1 Thalassaphorura encarpata | reverse complement strand
GGCTAAGGCTTGCTTGGCTTAAACTGAAACTCTCACAAAACTGAGCTCAAATTGAAACTCTCTCTTCTGATATTCTGACGTGATGAGGATGATGCATCGCATTGTTGCGATGCGAATGCGAGTGTGATTGAGAATGTGAATGTTGCTTTAGTTTATAACATTAATGATCATCCTCACCCATCCACACTCCTTCAGTTTAGTTTAGTTTATTACTTTCCATTCACTATTCACAATTTACTTACTACTACAACAATTCATTTTAGAGAAAGTCCGACTTGGCAATGCCAATGCCAATGCTACGCTGGCAAGGCGTGTACACTGTACAGCACAATTCACATTCTCTTGGGAAAACCAAAAACTAAACCCAGCCCCAGTATTCAGTATCTTGGCTTTTGACTCAACAATTCATTTTGCATGAGGCTTTTTTCTCTTTTTTTATTAGTTTTAGGTTAAGTTGACCCATATTTTATAGCAAGCAAATAATCATGGACCGATGAACCTTAAACTCGGGTCCTTTCATATACAGCGCAGCACTAGTAGTAAAAATATTTTTATTCTTTTCGCAAAACTTGAAACTTTCAATCCAATCTAGGTCAATCCGTCAATCTTTTATGAGTCAATCGAGTCAACGTAAATACGTAGCCTAGCCCGTACGTACTCCCTTATGACGAATGACGACCGAGTTTACAGTTTGCAATAAATTCAAGAAAACTAAACTCTTAATTAATTAAATTCGTAATTAATAGGATATTCATCTGGCGAATTGGAACATCATAGGAATTTTGGATAACTAAATAATAGTAAAAACGAGCTTGAAAATAAATTATTCTATTGTTTACCTTTCGTAAAGTTCAACTCAGCGGACGGGAGGGTATCAGTTCAATTTTTTATTGAGCAGACCAACGCAAACCACTAAAAAAAGCCGTAGCTAATAACTATTTAACTAGTAAATCAATTACCTAGACATTTAACTAAAAGAAAAAGGAGAGAAATTAAGAAATCTGATTTTGGGATTTGACAACCTGAC
Source organism: Thalassaphorura encarpata (assembly GCA_009869925.1). Taxonomy (NCBI): domain Eukaryota; kingdom Metazoa; phylum Arthropoda; class Collembola; order Poduromorpha; family Onychiuridae; genus Thalassaphorura; species Thalassaphorura encarpata. The sequence continues at coordinate 19,629 of WJEZ01001016.1, read as the reverse complement.
TTGAGCTGCCAAAATGGTCCAGTCCAAATACCCGCCTTATCCACCAGAATTCACGCGCTCCTTGTATTGGACCCCATGCTGCGGGGTAAAAACAGAATTACATAATTTTCGTAAAAGCAAGTCTAATTATCTTAAGGAAAGGCAAGGCAAGGATGTTATGCTCGAGTTAGGTCAGCAAAATATATATACTTTTCTATTGAAACATTTTTATCATACTATAGTGAGATGGCTCATTCCTCATTCTCATTGATAGCCTAGCCGGTCCCGACCCGACCCAAGTGCTTTAAGGAAAATCCTTGATTTAATATTGACCAAACTTCAAACTACGAATGTCTTCGGTCGTCTTCAGTTTTTTCACTGTCTTAGTCGTGACATATCTCTGTATTGTTTTGTCTAGTTATGAGTCTAAAAGAAAAAATGGAAAAGTTGGAAGATATATCTCTTGGCCCTCTACCACCTGATTCTCCTTATATCAAAACACTTCGAATGATGTTCAAACAGGTTGGTGTTTCCATTTTTGACATGTTGGCAGTATAAAATCGAATTTAAAAATATTCTCTTGTGTATTTGAATTTTCTAGTTTTTAAGACCTAACTAAATGTCTTTTGATTAAATTCTTAGAATGGAAGACAAAGATTCTGGGATTTCTACACTTCATATAATTCGTAATAAATGTCCTAATTCAATTTTTCTTGTAATAATTTGGAAAATATAAATAGATTGAAATTTTATTTCGACAGAGTCTACATCATTCTGTTCAACACAAGTCGTAATGTTCTCATATTTGTGAAGCAATTCAGACCAGGTATGTCAGATGTAGTAATTCTTACTTTTTTTACGGAGGAATTGACCCATTCCTATGTTGTTTTTTTAGCTGTCTTCTATAATATGGTAGTTGACCTAAATAAAGACGAATCAGTGGAATCTATTGAATGGGAAAAATTCCCAGCAAAACTCGGGCTCACTCTGGAACTCTGTGCAGGGCTTGTGGACAAACCTAACTTGAGCGTGAAGCAAATCGCGAAGGAAGAAGTCTTGGAAGAATGTGGATATGATGTGCCTTTGGAAAACTTTCAACTACTGGCTAATTATAGGTATCAATATCCTAATACCGTCGTTAGAAAGCTAATTATTTCTTAATTCCAAATAAAATAATCACTGATCTTTTATTTAAGGGGAAATATCGGAGAAGGAGGCAGTGGTGCAAGTATGTTCTACGCGGAAGTCACGGATGACATGAAAGTTAATACAGGTTGGACTTTATAAACATTTGACTAATTTTTTTTATATCAAATTGACCCGAAATAATAATTTTTTATTTCTGACCAGGCGGTGGATTAATTGAAGAGGGTGAACTCATCGAAGTAATCGAAATGACAATTCCAGAATTAAAGGAATGTCTTGAACAAGAAAATATTTTAAGTCCTCCTGATTTTATGTACGGAGTGACTTGGTTCTTGCTGCACAAAGCGCCGAAATGACAAATAATCACAATCATTAACTTACTTAGAGTGGAATGTCAAAATCGTAAAATGAAATGCTAATTGTTAATTTCGCTAATTAAATGCTAAAAAATACGACTCTGAAGGAAAACAAATCCTCAAGCTACCTACATTCCGGTTCGGATTAATTTTTTTTTCACAAAACGAACATTTGTTTATTTTCTGTTTTATGACATTTAACTTCTTTGTGTGAGAAGACTTTTAGATTTTTAACCCTTGTAACCGGTCAGTTTAAATGTTAAATTCTTAACGAGCTAGCATAGTCGGAGTACTGACATTGTCTGGAAGGGCATGATGCTCAGAATGATAAATTTTAAACATAGCTGCCAATACCCCAGATGTATCTGGGTCAGCTAGCCAAACCGTTGCATTCCCTGCACTTTCTACCATTTCCAACAATGCCAGCATAGTTTTTGGATTGTGAAGCCCAAGACGAATCGTAGGATTTTCAGTCAGAGTCTTGTACAAATGTGAAGATGTGTCCAACCCTTCGTTCGTATCTTCTGGGATCCTTCGATCTCCAGCTAAAAGCCATTCCATTGCAGCATCCTTGTTGTTTTTATTTGTGCGGAGTGCATCCAAAATCTCAGCTTCATTGTAACCCAATTCTTGGAGGGCTTCGTAGGCTTTTGGATTTGGGTGGAATTCTCGTTTCTTGGCTTCAATCAGAGCGGAAATAATTCCAGCGGGTGTGCCAACGATTTCTGGGAGAGGGGCAGGTGACGCGCTCTCATTTTGGTCCTTGGTCACTTTCTCAAATCGCTTTTTGACTTTTGCTTTCATCTGGAAAAGAGAATAAGCAAGAGGATTTGTAATTTTGATAATTATAAGAATTTTTTTTCAATTTATTTACCTCGTTCAGAATAGTGTCGATTTCTGGTTTTCCACGATTCATCGTCGCCATTAATGAGACAAGGGATATGATCATTCGACGTAGATCTACCTGAAACTAGATTCGAAAATGTTAGAAGACTTGATATTTTTTTAAATTGTGTACAAGGAAAAAACTTACTTCAATGAATTCAGTCTCAGAATCACGTCTTTTGGCAGAACGACCCCCAGAAGCCCCAGCTTCGGCAGCTGGCTCAGGAGGAGGCAAATTAATTGTCCCACTGTAACTTTTCGTAGCAGCCAAAATTTGTTCTTTTGTTGGAGACTTGAGTTCAGATTCTTTCAAGGTATCATTCATAACAAATTTTCGACGACGAACCAAAAGCAACAAATCGTTGTCCTTCAATTTCTCATCCTGAACTGCGTGTAAGTCATTCAAAGCACGAAATCCTTCAGGGTAAATCACTGTATGGAAAGAAAGTTGAATGTGATAAAATATTTTCCAGCGTATGTTAGTAAATTTAATTTTAAGCAATGGCTTACCTTTGAAAGCACTTGGCTGATCCGCTGGATAAAAATGTTTTGCTGCCGATTGGACTACGGACTGGATCTTAGCGCTTGGGTCAAATTGAGTCGTCCAGGTTTGACCATCTGAATTAAGAATTAGGATTTTCGTTCCTGTAGCCATGCTGAATTTAAAACAGCCCAATTCAAAGGTTTTAGAAGCGAGTTTAAAGATTTAAGCAAAAAATCCGAATCCGACTCTCAAAACCCTCAACAATTAAAAGCCAAGAATTCTTATGAAAGCAATTGGCCTTGTTTGTGTTCATTTTTAACAACTGAACTATTAGCAACAATTTCGTAGGTCTAATTTTAGTAGAAGAAAGCTAAAAATCGGCGAAATTCCGACTAAAATAGGGTTGCCCCATTCTGACATGCCTGAGGAGGGAAGGGCTTAGTTTTAAAAAATTCTTCAGAATGTCCGATCGCCAAATCAGAAATGGGACAAAGATTAAAAAAAGTAGGACAACAACTCGTCCTTCTTCCTAACGTGACGTGTCCGCATTGTTAGCGAAATTGAAGTTAATCGGAAGTACAGTTAATTAATTAACATCTGCTGCTAATTAAAGTGTAAGTAATTGACTCGTACTGGGACGGATGTGCCGGTATAGAATGTCATATTATTTTTTGCAATTTATGCAAATTTCTCTGAAAATGGGGCATTTTTGTAAATTCCACCCTATAAAACTGTTTATCCATTAAATTATTTTAGTTACAACCAAAGAAGTAATTTTGTAATACAAAATTATGAAGTGGACATCTGTAAAAGTACGAGAAACTTTTATCCAGTATTTCCTTCGGCATTCATCATTGCCACATGTTTTTATACCTTCTTCGTCTATCGTTCCAAAGAATGATCCTTCCCTGGCTTTTGTAAATGCTGGAATGAATCAGGTAATTAAATAGCAATGTTACCTAATCATTTTCTTAAAAACCATACAACATAATACAATCTGTTGAATTATTTTCAGTTCAAAGATGTAATTCTTGGCTATGGTCGTCCATTTCATGATAGAGTAGCCAATAGTCAAAAATGTCTGAGAATTAATGACCTTCAATTAGTTGGGGCGGATACGTATCATCATACTTTCTTCGAAATGCTTGGAAATTGGTCATTTTCCAATTATTTTAAGCAAGAGGCATGTGTAATGGCTTGGGATCTCTTGACAAATGTCTACAAATTGGACCCACAACGGTTGTACGTGACTTATTTTTCTGGGGGTCACGGTCTCCCAACTGATCGTCAGACCAAGGAAATATGGGAGGATATTGGGTACACCAACAATTTTTGAAGTTTATGCTTCAATTGTCAGATTTATTAATACTTGCTTTGACCTATATTTCAGTGTTTCCCCAGCTAGAATTTTACCATTTGCTAAAGAAAATTTTTGGTCTATGGGACCAGTCGGCCCTTGTGGTCCGTCCACTGAAATTCATTATGATCATCGCGGAACAACGAATTGTGCTGGAGAGGTTAATCAAGACTTGGGAGCTGTCGTTGAGATTTGGAATTTGGTCTTTATGCAGTATAACAGGTCAAATTCTTTTTTCTTTTACGAGTCCGTACAAAAATTAAAAATAGATGGGTATTACTAACTTTCTTTAAACATAATTTTAGAAATGAGAACGGTACACTTGAGAGACTTCCCTTGTCACATGTCGTAGATACTGGAGCAGGACTCGAGAGATTGACTGCAGTGCTAAACAACCGAGTGTCAAATTACGACACGGATTTATTCTACCCTATTTTTGATACAGTGCAAAAGGTAAAGTTCTGGAAAAATAGAAATATATGCGTAAAGATAAATTTCAAGTTCTTCCTTCCTTCCAGGTGACTGGAGTAGAAAAATACAGCGGAAGTTTTAGATCTGAGCTAGACACAACTTATCGAGTATTTGCTGATCATTTGAGAGCTGCGACAGTTGCCCTTTCAGATGGAATTTTGCCGCAGACAAAGTAAATTCAAAAATTGAACTCAATAAATAATTTTGTCATTAATATTTCTTATGTACATTTTTAGTCAAAAAGTACGAAGACTGATCCAGCGTTCATTGTCCCTGACTGAAACATATTTTCTTCCCAAAGTTGAAACGGAGGCTGAAATCGTGGATTTCTTAAGTGAAGTCGTTGATACAGTCGCACTTTCATTGGCATCCGTTTATCCAGAAATTCAAAACATGAAGGAAGAAACTATTGAGATTTTGGAAGAGGAAGTGAGCCGATACATCGCAGCAAGTCGAAATAAATCCAGTTTTCATGAAATGCTTCCAAAACTACTGACGATTGATTTTCCTGCTTTGGCAAGAATTAAAAAAGAAGACGTTGAACTAGTCAAGAGCAAAGGGGCTGTGGATGGTGAAACTGCATTCAGATGGTAATGGTACTTAATTAATTCAAATTTTATGTTTAATTCCTAAATATCTGATCAAATTAATTAGGTACGGATCATTAGGTGTAACGGAAGAAGCAGTTGAATCCTTATGTTCAACTTTTGGCTTAATATTTGATCGCAAAGCCCTCCAACAAGAAATGGATAAAGTCAAACGAGTTTTCCGTGATGAAATTGCCAAAGAATTGATTTCAAATGAAGAGAAGAATTTTATTAAAAAAGTCGAGTCACTTCTAGTCCTCTACAATCCAAAAGTCATGGGTGGCGTACTTTGTAATAAAAATCGAATCTACGAGGAAGGGCCCATTTGGGTCGAATGGATTTTTGACGAAGAAGGAAATCCCGTTGAGGAAATATCAAATCCGGATAGTGCGTACTGGATTCTGCTGAATCGTTCTCCATTTTATCCTGGGAATGAATCTGTTATTTCTGATAATGGGTCCATCGAACTGGAGAATAATTGTTGCATGAAAGTCGTGAGTGTCAAAAGACTTCCTTCTGGCTGGATTCTTCATCAACTCAAGGTAAATAATTTAAATGTCATGTAATTTTGAATGAGGGACACAAAGGCTATATTTTAATAGGACATCCCAGAAATTGGATTCAGACGCAAAGCTACTGTTATGAGTTTCAACGTTGACGCCGAAACTTGTTCAAGTCGAGATACGAGCTTTGAAGCAATGCAACAATTGAAACTCTGGCTCAAAAGTACATTTGGTGTCGTTCGTTTTGCCGAAGAATTTATAAATACCAAAGAAATCCGGGCTGAAATCACTATACTGAATGGGGATTTAACCCTGGCTGAAATTCAAAAATGTGAAAATTACCTCCTTGGAATTGATCTCCCTGTCGTGATTACTCGACGAAATTGGAAACAAAGTGGTCAATACGATCTCACTTGTGCCACTGGCTCTGCTGCCGTTGCTTCACAAAAATATGGACATGAAGTCCACAAAAATATCATGGGTCTCAAGGAACTCATTTCAAAATCAAATAATGTCAACTACAAAGCATTTCGAGATATCATTACAAAACAAATTGATGTCATTTCAAAATCCTTAACCTCAGACGGTGGATCTCCTCCTTTACCGTTTGAAATATTTGTAAAAGCTGAAAAAGTTGTAGCAGAGGCCGAGAAATTTAAGGACAAACAAGATGTTTTGATAGAAACGGCAAGATTGGCTAGTCAATTAGAACAAATCCTTGGAGCTGAAGTTCCTGGAAATGCTGCTGCAATTGTTGAATTATTTCAAAGTGATGCAGAATTTACCACTCTGGGAAAAATCACAAGGGTTGCGTCCATGAGGCCGACGCTTGTTGCAGTTTTATCTTCAGATGGTTTTGTCCAAGCTCGGTGCTCAGTTCCAAAGGTAAGGCATAGTTTATGGCATGGCATGGCAGTTTCAATTTCTAAATATTAAATTGTATTGTAGGAAATGGTGAATGGTGATTTCACTGCAGAGCTATGGATGAAGTCATTAGTGGATGAATTGGGTTGCTGTGTCTTTGGTCCCCCAAAAGGACAAGACCCACGCTACGTAGTTAATTTGAAACGAGTCCGTGTGAGTCAAGTAGGGAAAAAATTGGAGATTGGATTAGAAAAGGCTCGTGCCTTTGCATGTGTAAATAGAGCTAAACAAAGAGATAGCAGTGGACAAAAATTAAGTAGGCAATCAGACCATTGATGAGGATTGAAGATGAAATCGGAAGGAGATGTAGGATGCTCATGCTATGCTCTCCTCTGCTCCCATTTCTTTGCTCCAGAGAGTTTTCTAATTATAATAAAATAGAATGCAAGTGCATGAATAAATTAAAAAGCCAAAAGGAAGCATGCGGAAAGGGCAAGGGCTGATGAGTTCAACGCAAGCATTAACCATGTCCTCCTCTTCTCTTCTGCTTTGGCACCTGTCATTAAATTTGTGTCTTTTTATTTATTCATAAATCTTACTGTTATTCATACTGACTAAGATTCTTATTAATAAAAAGTCATGAAGAATTATTTGGCTCAGTCTTCGTCAGTTTGTCCCGTTTCATCATCCTGTCAATACAGGTTGCAGGATTTTCCTTTTTTGAAGTCAAAATGTATTGGGGTTCCAAAATTCGTCTCCGTGGGAGTTTGTTCTTATTATCCATCGCTTTGATTTTATCCAGTGGGGAATGTGGGTCCAATCGGATAACAAGGAGGGAAAGTAACAACAGCAATAATACAATTGAAGTGGTGACCCCAGAACCTCAGGTCAAAAGCAAAGGTCAAAAACTTGTGCTAAGGACGAACAAAGCAGCAGCTGCTGCTGGTGGTGATGGCTTTAATTTTGAAAATGTTGTTTCCGCACTAATTTCATCCCCTGAGGCAATGGGTCAGCTGGGAAAATTAAAGGATAGAGTCATGCACTATTTTGGTGAGATCAATCTTAAGCCACAAATTTTGAAAAATCTTTATTTTAATGTTTCGTCCGGGTTTAGAAAAGAAGCAAGATTCAACTACCGAGGCTAGAGGTCACGGCCACGGAGGCTATGGTCAATATGGCAGTGCATTTGGTCATGGAATTGGATTTCCATCCTTGGAAGGAGCTTTGCTTGCCTTGGCCTTCCTCACATTTGCAGTCTTTTTGATTGATTTGATCCAAGTAACTAGAAATGTAGTCTAGCTAAAAAAATATAAATTTTAAACATAGAGTTGAGTTGAGTATAAATATTAACAGCGGACATAATTTGTTTCTTGCAGCAAATGGTAGGACGATTTCATTCTGGAACTGCTAGTCCACTGCTTGGGCGAAGGAGGAGAGATTTACCAGAAAATCCAGTTGAAATCGTACGAAATGACCCATATTTGTCAACACTCACGTCAGAAGTCTTGACATCTATTGAAAGTCCACTCTATCATACTTATAGCGAATGAGAAAGTAAAATATTAGGAATTGGGTCATCGTAAAATATTTTGTTATTGCTGTTTTGTTGAATAATTTTTACGTTTGATTTTATAGCTTTAACCATATGTTATATTTATTCCAAAGTTTCTTGTCCGTTTCTCTGTTTAGATCATTCCACCATTTCATCATCCTAGTTGTTATTTTCTGCTCAGATTTCTGTAATGCTCAGGATACATGATAAATAATCTAGATTTGAGTGAATTCCATTTCTAAATAGAACTTACCATATCGTAAACAATGAATAAATCTGTTTCGTCTTATTCAATGTAAATGTGTATTTGTAGGAGAAATAAATATTTTTGACTGCAATTAAGCTGTTGCTGCTTTTTTTGCTCTGCATGGTAATATCACATTAGCTGCATGCTGCATCACTGAATCAAAAATTTCAAACATACATTTCAACAAATCGTATCAAGTGCATTTGCTATATGCTATCATCATCGATTGAATACTTTTGACCATCTTAACGACGAAATCAAATTGCATGCTAATTAGTATTCTTCTCTCCTTCCTACGATTCATTAGGTTCAACAAGTTAATTATCGTATCCTATTCTCACAAGCCTGTAGACTGACCTACTAAAAATCCGGAACCAGAATTCACTCTCCCGTCTCACCACCGCACCAGTAAGTAAAGTAACTCATTCTTATTCTTATCTAATCTGATCCAAATCACCCTGGTTTAGATTCTAAATCTTAATCAGTTTTATTGAACATCTCGAGAGTGAGATTAAGATTAAGTTAATCATTTTTACACCATAAGGATGAACCGAAATGAAAGAAAACTCTTGTGTCTGACTCAATTGAAATTGGATGAGGCTAGATTTTTATAATTTCACAGCTACCGACACTTATACTAAGATAAGCAAGGTAGATTTGATCTCTCGTCTGATATAAATTAGGTATGATATTGCAATGTATTCAAATTTAAATGCATAACAGGTTGCTTTGTCGATGTCGATTACAAGGAAGGTGACACAATGACCCCGAAATCACACCAGGGAAGAAATATATATGGCGTGGCCCACGCGATACGTGAATATGCAACAAACGTGTTCATCTTTTTACCCTTGTTTTCTCAACTGTGTCTTTAGTAGCAAGATCAAGTTTTAAATAAAACTCCAGAGCATTCCACCGTGTCTAATCCTCTCATTTTGACACATCCTTCACCCTGTTATAATTCACGGGTGGACTACTTTATCCTTAGTTCCACTCCCAACTTGACCCAACCAAGTTGGAATTTTATTATTGAAAATTAACTCATATTCAAATGGAGGATTTCAAGTCCTGTTACTGTCTGTATTCAATTTTTCAAAATATTAAGTAAATAAATTTAGATTCCCTGTGCCAAATACGAATAGAATGATTGGAAATTTACCCTCTTCGTCCCTTAAATTATTAATATTTGGAAGTGTCGTGTATATTTTATTTTTAAGTGGTCGTCCATGTGAGTGTGCGAAAAAATCAGCAAAAAACTCAAAATCAAGACCAATCGTCTCCCGAGGTCGTGACGCTTTTCAGCGTGTAAAACTCGGGAATCATACGGCGGACGTGACGATTGTGTTTAAAACGGACGAAGACCTCAAAAATGACTTTAAAAAGCAAAGTACAGCTGAGGATAAAGATATGTTGGAAAGGCTCAAGAGGAAACGAAAATGGCAACAAATGAAGGAGAAATATGGTTATGGCTATGGTTACGACTATGGTGCACTGACCTCCGGTACCTCAGGACTATCGAAAGACGATTTTGACGATGAGACCGGATTCTATGCAGATGATTATTATGGCAAAGGTTCTAAAAAAGGAAAAAAGAAAGGAGGAGGAGGATGGTCCAATCAATATCATTATTCCGGTGCGACATACGAGGAGGGCAGTCATGGCGGTCATGGTCATGATCACCTCGATGATCATTATGGTATGACAAAATACTTCATTGAAAAAATGAACTTGTATTTTGTAAAATATTCGCTGATTTATTTTATGCAATGCAGCGGACGGACCTGTTTACTCAAAAGGGGCTGAAACATCCTTCAGTTTGATTTCCTTCATCACATTTGCATCATTTCTTTTATTCGTGCTCAATGTAAGTAAAAATATCTCGTCAAAAGCAGCCATATTAATTAATGTTAATTTTTACAGCCACTACTGTCACTTCCCAAACGTGCAAGACTTGAGCATATGTACCATGAAAAAATAAAACATTCGACTCATGGGGTCCCGGTCCCAGTTCCAGTACATAGTTCAGGGGGATGGCATGAATCTTCAGATCCCGGAGGATATCAGCCTGGACCACCTCCATGGTTTGGACCCGAAGGTCATGGAGGGTCAGGTCATAGTCATGGTCACACTGAAGTACATGATTCTGGATGGTCCCCATCTTATGGAGGTTCGTTTGATGAAAGTGGATGGAAACCTGGAGCCTTGCCTTCCCACTATGGTGGCGGTGATGGAACTCATGATCAAGCCATGTCTTATGGCCCTGCCCCTCCAGTCCCAAAAATGATGAAACCTCAAATGCAAATGATAACAAAGGCAAAATCAAGCAAGAAAAAACGAATGAAAGGTGCTGCTTCTGAGACTTCTTCAGTAAAAAAGAAGCCTGAACCACCTGATTCTGCGTCGTCCAAGTCCACATCTGGAGGAGATGACTCACTTTTATCAAAGGATGAAATTTTACAGATTCTCAAAAATTTAGATACACCTGGTGCTGATAGCTCTACGATTTTAGATACGCTTCGAGTATTCGATCAAGATAACGAGTATAGTATGGGACCAGTATAGCCTTATAAAAATTGTAAAAAGTAAATAATACAAATGAATTGAATGGTGGGAATGTAACTAATTTATTTATAAGCAATAAAATTCACTGTAATGTATTTTCTGTTGACATTTTGATTATACTGTAACAATTGTGGTCTTTTTACAATGTAAAGTTGTCTCGAGTTCTATTCAATTGCTGGTCCATCTGCCAAAATACATTACAGAGAATGGCGTTTGATTTACACTTGAGAAAATCCAAGAATTATACAACGTATTGTAACGTAGTAGTAGTAATGTACATAGTGAAGAAGACCATGCCAAATGTTAAGAGTATTTTGCAACAAAATCCACTCGAGCTGAACTGAACTTGAAAAGCCAAAGTCAAGTTGCCAGTACAGTATACACTAAAAGTGTACAACAACCAAAAATAGTCAAAGGACAATGGCTGGCAAGTAAAGATTTTGCGATATAAATCCACACCACTACTGTTTCCTTACAACTATTAAATTACAGGACAAGACAGGAGGATGTTGCTATTGCGTAGCGTTACGGTTTGCGGTGCGGTGCGGTGAATTACACGCACATTTTTCTACAGTTGCGTTGCATTGCATCACCAAATTTAAGAACAATTACTCGCCTGGGATGCCATACAAATACAAACTTCCGTTTTAGTTGTATTTGTTCTGTTATGTGGAAAACATCAAACCTTGTACTTGTACATGTAGTGTTCAACCTTTAAAGACTCAAATTTCTACTAGCTCACGTAAAATTTTTCTTAAGTTTAAAATTAAGTCCTTGAAAGTTCTAAAATGTGGACGCCAGTGCATATTGTTCCGACAGAGGAATTAATTATTGAGAACTCGAATAAAACATTGAGTCGAAAGCAATTGTCTTTACCAGCAGGGTCTAACAGTTTCAATTCCTCCAATTCCAATGCGTTATTGGTCAATTTAGCATCGACTTCCCTGGTGTCAACGCTAATTTTGCTATATTTTGTTGGGAAAAATAAAATTACTAAGGAGAATCGCCGCTCCACACCATTGCCTGGATGGGGAATTTTGGGAGATCGAGTGAATGAACTCATCGAGATTTTTCTGGACACTCTGGCCGTTTATGTGCACAAGTAAGTCAAATCAGCGTCTAATTTTGGAAAGCCTAATGCGTGAAGTGATATTTATTTGTAAAATTGCTTTATAGTGATGATAAATGGAACAATTGCCCACAACGTTTCCTTTGTGAAGCAAATCAACGAGCCGTAGACTATGGAACTTTCTACGGAACTTTAACTTATGTGTCTTCACTGTTTGTTTCATTTTGGCTGCAAAATCGGAGGGTCACTTCCAGTATGGAAGCAATGCGAAAAGGACGGCAAGGACAAAATTGTCTGGAGCAGTATCCATGTCCAGTCTCTTTGTAAAAATCATGAAATAAAAGTAAATTGACGAAACAATTTCTTGTCGTATTTATTTATGATTGCAAGACAAAAATTAAAAAGTAGATTAGCCATCAATACTAGTTCTTGAGCTTGAAGTTTGGCGACTACGTTCCGATACTGACTTCGGTTTAACTCTAATTCTCCAAAGAACAACGCCAAAGATTATGGCCAACACAATTACAGCCAGTGTGATGACGATTGTCTCAATCGGTGAATGAGATTCTAGTTAAATTTGACAATGGATTACTTTTGTTTGATATATATGGACTTAAACAATATAATAGAAAATTTACCATCTACCTTTGTTCTCAGCTTCTTCTAGCGTCTTCGACGTTTTATTAAATTTCCAAAGTTGACAAGTGGGTTTTCTAGTCATGAATAGAAAAAAAGACGAAGAAGAGTATTTTATTTTATTGCTTAGAGCTGAAATATAATATTTTATGAGTTAGCATGGCTATGAATACACAAAGAGTGACATTGGGCGGAAATCTAGACGAGTGGGCCAATTATGTGTGTGAAATCCACATTCAGTCAAAAAATCGGTTTCTTTTCATGCTCATTATTTAGACCAGTCCTACACTTGACCAAGTTTTATACAATTGGACGACAAAGCTAAGCCATACTGGGGTAGATTTGGATATTTCTGCACGTGCGAAAATGTACAGAAAAAACCAATTTGCTTATCTCAACATGAAGCTCATATAGTCATATAGCAATAAACTTGCAAAAATTTTTGCACACACGACCGGGAACCACTCATGGTTCTCCCATTCTGGTTTTCCTTCTAGGTTTGCCACTGTTTAGCCATAATTCAGTTAAACTTTATCAATTCTTGCTCCAGGACCCTGCACAAGAAACTTTTAGTAGTTCCAGTCCAGAAATTATTTCTTTGCTGAAATGGAGACTAACACCAGGGTTTGGTAAGTGGTGGCAATTATTTTAAGTACTCGAGGTTCTAAATTTAACATGCTTCTAAGCTTTCCATTACAGAATTGAAAATGAAGATTTTAGTGATTCTGTGGAAATGTCGGAAATTTCACCTCTACCTGTGGTTACGTTAGGAAAAAACAGAGTTGGGTGATTAACGGGTTTTGAGCTCGGATTAACGATTAAGGATTAATCTGCCTCATTTTTTGGATTAGGATTAATATTAATTTTGGGCAAATTTCCGTGACTAAATTAAATCGTGATTAACGTAATTCAGAGAGAGCGCGGGATTAAGGATTAGGATTAATTAATCCGGATTAATCAGGTAATTAAGAATTAATTAAAAAATTTTGTATACTTTTATTTCCAAGAAACCTCTTAAAATTCCGTTAATGTTTGAATTACATTACTTAAATTTTTCAAAACATTCTTGAAAGAGTGCTTACAATGTGGGTAACTTCTTTTTGGTACGAGTAAAAAACTGGCAATAATACTGCAGAGACTTATTCCAATGAAATATCAGAAAAAGTGATTTCTATCGTTATATTGGTTCATTTTTTCACTTCAGGAATTTCCTCCTTGAGCAAAAAAAATTGATTTTATCCAGTACTTACTTGAAAAAACTCTAAAAGGGGGTAGGGTTAAAACTGAAAAAACGCTAGGAGAAATACGACAGTAGTACGCAAACGAAAAACGGTAGACAATATTACTGCAGTATTACTGTTTACTGCTTTACGTTGCAATTGTGTATCTCGGGACATGCACCTAAAATATAGTTGTGATTATGATTAATAATCCATAATCGTGATTAAGGATTAATATTCCTTAATCCTGATTAAGGATTAGTCTGCCTTGCCAAGTGTGGATTATGCATTAATTCTAATACTCATAACTTTTGGATTAAGGATTTAGGATTAATTTATGAAATTTGTACTGGAATATTAACGATTAAGGATTAATTAATCCTTATGATTAAAATCCTAATGATTATTAATCATTAATCTAGATTAACCCAACTCTGGGAAAAAATGAACCAAAACCGATTTTGGCAATTGAAGTCAGCGGAGCTAGTATATCTTATGGATCCAGAAAGCGATGCTTCGAAGTTCTCAAGAATTTCAATATCGGTAGAAAGCTTTGCTCATCAAAAATATAATTGGTACTTCTCAGGAATATTTGGGTCGTAAAATTTTTCTAGAAATTTAAGAATTAATTAGCAAATTTTAATTATTGCCTTTGCACCTTGTTATGTAGGTTCGTCGTATTTCTTCTATTCACACCTTCTGTTTCTGTCCTCGTTTTCTGCCTTGCTGTTGGCTCTGACCCTGTGTATCTGAAAATCGGTGTAATTAACAAGAAATTTCCTGGAAGCCTATGTGACTATGACTATAAAACGGGTTTTTCTTGTTCCCCGGCAAATCTTAGCTGCCTTTACCTGGACAGTCTGGATAAATCTGCGACTTCCCTGGTAAGAAAGTTATGCAATGTTTATTGCTTTTTAACAATTAAATAATACATTCGTCTGCTTTCTAATAGGTACCTTATAATTCTGAAGAAGAGGCGATAGAAGACGTGAATCTGATAAAACTATGAGGTCTAGTTAAACTTGAGGAAGATTTTTCAAAACACATATTTGCACGAATTGCCAGTAATAATTCTGCAGAGGCTGGATCCGATGCTACAAACTTGGGCTCTCAAATTCGATTCAAATTGGACATGGCTGGTAAATTAAATGTTGGGTAAAGTTTAACGGGTGTTAAAAATTATTAAATATGTGTTAAAACGTTAACGGTACGTAATGTGAAAATTATTTCATAAAATAATTTATGTAATATCTCATGTAGTTCCTTTAATTGGTCTAACTCTGAGAAAATTATTCGTCGATGGATATCGATCATTTTCTGAGAAATTGCTCAAATCTTGTGGAATCGACACGAACGGAAGGGATCTCCCAGTTTTGGTAATTTGATATTGATTTTACAACAAATTACACAAATTTGACCTTATGATTTTGACCTATTCAGTTTGAGACACCAGTTTTTGGAGAAATTGATGAATCCTTGATAAATTTTAATGGACCAGGGATTGGGCGTGGTTTTATTGGACTCATTTATGCCATAACATGTGGGATATCTTACATTCTGGAAAAGATGGAGGATGGAATGTTCAATCCTACTGTTATAAATAATTTTTAACCTCCAATGTTATTTAAACGTTTATCTCTGAGTTCTTGTCCTCTGGCACGACGCACTCTGTAGCCTCTCAACTCTACAGAGCAGCCTGGGACAATTATGAAATGAAGTGGAAATAAAATATTGAAATTCGAATACGTGTGATGCTCAAGTAACTAAAGTTTTATTCTAAAATTCAAATTGCCAATTACAAAGAAATACTTTGAACTTAACCAAATGGAGAGGGATGGTGGTGACGGCCCTGCCTAACTTTTGGTCCTGTGACCACCACCAAGACTCGTAGTCTCCTCTTTGGTCGGTTCTAAAGTTGAGGGAAGGGTTGGACAGCGTTTGGATAAAGACTGACCACGATTACAATTTTGCTCTGGCTTTTATACAAAATCCAGATCTACATTAACTTAAATTATTTCTAGACTATTAATTTTTATTTGTCCGCTCAGCTCTTGAGCTGAATCCTTCCATAAGGATTAACAAGCGGCTTTTCTCAAAAGCTTATTAAATGAATAGAATACACTTAATTTCTTTTGTGCTAATATGGTCTGCCCTTGAATTATTTTTAATTCGTTTCACTCGTTTCAATCCACTCTTTTAAATGCTTTTGTAGATTCTTCTTGTGTAGACCAAAGAGTACGGGAATGTTAATTCGTTTCACTCGTTTCAATCCACTCTTTTAAATGCTTTTGTAGATTCTTGTGTAGACCAAAGAGTACGGGAATGTAGAGCAAGCTTTTTAACGCCAATTGGAAGAACACTAGTCTCAGTACACTCAACTTGAACGCTTTTGCTTCATCTGGTAGGAATTGAAACGCCTCTAAACGGAAGGCTAAAAAATAAGAAAATAAACTCTTCGAACTTACAGCATACCCACATAAATAGAATACACTGAAGTTTCTTTTGTGCCAATATGGTCTGCCTTTGAATTATTTTTAAGTCGTTTCACTCGTTTCAATACACTCTTTTGAATGCTTTCGTAGATTCTTCTTGTGTAGACCAAAGAGTTCGGAAATGTAGAGCCAGCTTTCCATTGCCAATTGGAAGGACACTAGTCTCAGTAGTCTCAACTTCAACGCTTTTTGCTTCATCTGGTAGGAATTGAAACGCCTCTAAACGGAAGGCTAAAAAATAAGGAAACAAACTCTTAGAACTTACAGCATACTCAAATGCATAGAATACACTTAATTTTCTTTTGTGCCAATATTGCCTGCCCTTGAATTATTAGCTGGCTGACCAGCTAATGCGATCGTTATGTCTGGCGTCTGTGCGCGTTCTACAAGTCGCAATTCTTGACCAAATCGAAAAACCCCTCGGATTTGAGCGTTTCAGTCCTTAGCTCCCCCGGTGTGCTCTGGGCGACTCTCTAGGTACAGGGGATTGAGCACCTAGCTATTTAAACTGGATCAAATGGAAGCGGATATAAATCGCATATAGTCAAAGCGACCTTGTTTCTGGGGAAGCAAAAAAACGATCGCGTTTCACAGTTGATACTTCAAAATAGTGCTGCTTAATTTCTGCTTGTCCACCTATCTCCTCCTACATTTCTCGGCCGATTTTCAAAAACTCTAGGCCAATCGATAGATCTTGACCCAAAGACCAGGACTAAGGTTTGGTTTTTCTAAATATTTTATTCTTCGAAAAGTTACGAAGGATTTGAAAAAGCCAATGAAATTCTGTTTGCGCTTCACGAAAGATCGTGATGCATTGCAATGCTATTCAAACGACAGTCATCGAACTAATATATTCGAAACAGATGCTTCCAACTAATGACAAATTTGTTTCTGCGCTTCACGATATATCTGTTTTAATCATAATACTGATCTAATGACTTCATATTTTTTTCAAACTTTGTCAAAATCCCATCCTTCGATTTTGCGATATATATTTTCAAACTCATGAGCCAACATGAAATACGAATTTGATATTTATCCAAATAATGGAAATTGTAATTTACGATAGATTGGTTTGCCTAGCAACATTATATCATATTCATCAAACAAAACAGCTAAGCTAATAGTTTACTCATTTATGAATATTAATTTTTCTGTCTAATTGCTATTTTGGTGTAAAAGTTGATCAAACTAGACCTCCAAAGTCCACTAGTTACTAATCCGTTTTCTTGCTTTACTTTTTTACGTCAGCCAGCTTCATTTCACCCGTCTACGACGGTTTATTTTAATTCGTTTCGCTCGTTCCAATCGACTTTTTAGGGCGTTTGCCCTTATGTGATGATCTTGTCTGTCCGTGAAGAGCTTACAGGTCGCAATTCTTCACCAAATCGCAAAACTCCTCGGATTTGAGCAATTCAATCTTTGGCTCCCTTAACCTCCCCTACACGACTTTGTAGGTCGGAGGACTCTGGCACCTGGCTATATAAATAGATTCAAATGGAAGCGGATATAAACTGAATATAACCAAAGCGACCATGTTTCTGCGGACGCAAAATTGCAATCGCGTTTCACAATGAATAGTCCGAAATGGTGCTGCTTAATTTCCGCTTGTGGCAGCATCTCCTCTTAAAGTTCTCAACCAATTTAAAAAAACTCTACGCCATTTGACAGATCTTGAGCCCCTGGTTTGTACTCTGAAGGTTGTGGCCCGAAATTTTTGTTCTTTCAAAAGTTACGAAGGATTTAAGAAAGTGTCTAAAACTTTGCTCGCGTTTCACGACAAATCCAGTTGAATCATAATTCTATTCAAAAGGCAGTCATCAAACTAATATATTGAAAGCAGATGCTTCCAACTATTAACAAATTTGTTCCCGCATCTCGTCAGTTTACCCTGTTACTCCGATGCTTGGCAAACGCCCCTAAGCTCGCAATCTAAGTTTTTGAATGCGTAATTAGATTCTTCTTGTGTAGATCAAAGTAGTAGGAAAATTTAGAGCTAGCTTTCTAACGTTAATTAAAAAAACACTAGTCTCAGTACACTCAATTTCAACGTTTTGGCTTCATTTGGTAGGATTGGGAACGCCTCTAAACCGAAGACTAAAATATAAGGAAACAAACTCTTAGAATTTACAGTTAACACATATGAATTGAGTATACTGAAGTTTCTTTTGTGCTGATATAGTCTGCCCTTGAATTTTTTTAAATTCATTTCGCTCGTCTCGATCGACTTTTTTGAATGCGTAATTAGATTCTTCTTGTATACACAAAGTAGTAGGAAAATTTAGTGCTAGCTTTCTAACGTTAATTAAAAGAATACTAGTCTCAGTACATTCAACTTGAACATTTTTGCTTCATCTGATAGTAAAATATTTCGTGCAGGGGAAAGCCAAGAGTTAAAAGCATCTTCAAATTCTTCCTCCCAAGGGAAAGCCAAGAGCAAAAACAATCCCAAAATCCTTCCTTCTAACGAAAAGTTCTGAATAAAAAGAATTCCAAAATTCTTCCTCCTAAATGATAAAAATTAGAAAATGGGAATATGGAATTTGCTGAAACAGTAGAAAAGAAATTAATATAAAAAAAGCTACACTTGTACTGTGGACAGAGAGGTAGAGAAAGTTTTAAAACAATTGAAACTTGAAACTCACCTTTAAAGAATAAGAATTCCAAAACTTTTGCTCCCAAGGTCAGGTCAATAAAAAAAGTATCCCACAATCTTTCCTGTAGGGATGATGATCTGTAATAATTATAAGTAATAAATAAACTGTTGAAACAGTGGAACAGTAGCGGGCTTTGATACCAGTGAGTAGAGTAGAAGTAGGTGGAGAATTGATGCAGTTAAAAATGTATTTCGATAACGTTAAGATTAAAGAAGAAATGTATTTTCATAAGTTAAACTAAGCTTGGATCAACTTAAACATGGTTGAACTTGTGAGGTAAACAAAGTTCTATCATGGCAACCAAGGATTTTCAACTACTTCCTAAGTAACCGTGTATACGCTTCAAGTACAATACAACAGCTGTAGTTGTTTGAATAAAATTGTCAAGTAAACGTATCTACTGTGAAGCGTATGAAGAAATTTTGTCTACTTTTTATTTTGCTTGTAACTTTCGAATGAGAATTTTTTTAATCCAGCGAAATTTATTCCTGGTCTCCTGATCGAGATCTGTCGATTGGCGTAGATCATTTCTAGATTTCGCATTTCTAGATCATCCCCTGGA